>CAOKZL010003073.1:0-130319 GCA_948472985.1 Iguana delicatissima
CCATGACGAATCCATTCTTTCCTTAAAGAAAGGGTGCCATGGAAATATTGCTGTTGCCAACCCGCCAATGAGCAGCCAGGTCAGGAAAGGGGGGTGCAGATATGCAGTACTCCTTGTAGCGACCAGGCGGGGAGGGGCATTCAAGTGACTTCCGCTCAAGTAGCCCTGAAAAGGGCTTTTCCTGATTCTGCTCTCTCCTGCTAAGCAGCAGCTCAAGGAACCCTGAAAGGGGCTTGGAGTGATTTCGGCTCTTTTTGCAAAGCTGCGTCGCAGCAATGCAACTTGTAGCGATTTCAGCTCTTTCTGCAACGCTGCCGCTTAGCTGCGCCGCTGCCTTCTCCGTGTCTCCCGGACTCTCCTCGCTGCTCTCCAGCTGACCTTCTTGATCGTCTCCGCAAAGGTCCTGGCTGCTCCCACAAAGCTCGCTCTCTTCTCTCTTCTCTCCTCTTCCTGTCCGGCTCCACGAAGAAAGGAACGCTCCCCAGAGACGGCTGGCCGTAAACAGCCCAGCCAGGGAAGACTGGAAAAGGAAACCGCTGGATTGGCGGACGTTCACAAACTGCCATCTCCCAGCAGAGATGTGAACTGAGGCTGCAGCTTCTGGGCTTCCGAGATTTATTAATACTGCAAACTCATCACGGCTGAACACATCGCAAAAGAATTCTTCTCAGAACATGCACCCACCCGAAGGGATCTGACTCTGGGGTAAGTGGAATGGTGTGTCCTCTTTTTATTTGGGATGTTCTCAATTCTGCTTTAAAGGTGTTTTAAATTCGTGCCTTTACAGGCAGGTGTCTGAGTCACCTCAGGGTGCGTTAACACACGCATAGATTTTATTCTACTTGAATATCTTAACAAAAAGGTCTTAAACCTTGCTGACATTTAAAGTACATTTTTGATGCTTCATTCATAACTGTGTGCTCAGTCAGTGTGGAAACTTCCTTCTCAAAATCTCCAATGAAAGCGAGTCTGCCAGCCTCCAATGTAGGCACCTGCGTCACTTATTATGCGTAACACAGGTAGAGGAAGAGTTTACTACATATTAACATGTTATGCATGAGCCCTCACTCTCTCTTTCTGAAGTTTTAAATCTGTATTTGGTTTTGTAATAATTCTAACTGTCTGAGCATTCAAGGTAGAAACAATTTGTAACTGTAACAATTAAAGAGAAACAGTAAAAAGCCCAAATGTAGACATGCTATTTACTTTCTTTTTCTCTCACCGTGTAGGATATGTGTGTATGATAAATTTATCTATAAATATACATATATACATATATATATATATTCTTTTTCATAAAGATGTGTAGGACTTCTTCTGAAATAAAATAAGTCATATCATTGCCTGGACCAGAAAGCAGCCCTCAATCTTCCTTAACATTTTTTACCACATGAGCTATATTTTTCCAATGTTGATTTCACTATTTATTTTTAAGGAATTATTGTCAAGCCTCGCACATATCTCTTTGGTTCTTCCCTTTTTGGGCTGATTTAAGAATATAAAAGCCACTATACTGGATGAGATCGAGGAAATGCATCAGTACATCTGAAAAAGTGGACTCAGAACCAAAGCAAAAATCAATCAGTTTGTTTCAAAGATGCTCCTAGACTGCTTTTTTCCCCTACTGCTTTTCCTTTCTAGTCTTGAGAAAGTCTGTGCCACATGGTGGGATAACTGTGAAAAAAGGGGAGTTCATGTTTCAACTTATATGTATTTGTGGGGGGTCATCTTTCAAAATAAGCAAGATGATCCTTAACCGGTCTGTTAGATACAAATGTTTTGTTGCCTTGATTTATTCTCAAAGTGGCACTGCCAGAATTTTCAGCCTGTTACATCAAGCAGGCAGGCCTCAAGGCTGCAATCTGGATTTATGCAAGAGCAATAGAAGCGAGGGTGTCCAAGCTCTTACTCTTCACTCACTCAGTGGCATCTCGATTCTAGCTAGTGGCATTGCTTGCAAATTCTTTCTAGGAACCCCAAACTGGTTCAAGGCATTTAACAAAAAATCAAAGAAGTGTGAAGACCTACTGTATAAATGGGAGTCATTGTGTGTATGTGCAACCTTGTCCTTGAGGCAGGACAAGATTCTTACCCATCTCCATTGCTCTTCCTTGCAGCTCTGCCATTTTTAAACTGCTGTTGCTGCCTATTTCCAAGAGCTGGTCCCATTTCATCTAAAGGAGAGAAGAAACAGCACCCCTGTATTAATACAAACAAACACTGTTATATTCCATTGGGTCAAGAGCTGTCCTTTGCCTGCTTTCCCACATATATCTGCTGTATCTTTACACACAGGAGACCACTATTTGGAAATGTTTTTAAGAACAAATGGCGTGAGTTAATTGCTCTTAAATGATACTTATTAATCACCCTAATGAATTCACAACCAGTCTGGGTAAAGGACAATTTTACTCGCAGTTTCAAGGCGCGTTTATGAATGTCATGGAGAAGATATGAAAGCAAGAAATGGCTATACCCACCACGCTTTCTTCCTAGAGCTGCAAGACCGACTTTATGAGAGGGAGAAGAATGGGCAAGAGCTTGAAATCTGATGCTGTACCAACTGCCCATTTTATTTTAATAAAACATCTCTCGCATTCTCACAGAATTATAGGCATATTTCTTAATACTTATTTCCTCCACTTCAGTATTGTATTGTTTTAGCCCGGTTTTCCATTCCCACACCAATCTGTATACCTCCAATTTCCTCAAACTGTCACATCATGCAGTCTTAACTTTTCCCTGCTTAATTACTTCTGATGATGAAAGCTTATGTTCCCATTCAATCTATGCAGCTTTAGGGCCCCTCATTTTTGCTACGAAACTTCACTTTAAAATTTAATAAAATAAAATTATTTAGTCTTTTAATAATGTAATCAAATTAAGTACTAAATACTAAATAAAATTTAACTTAAATTAAGAACTAGTTTTATTTTAAGATTTCCCATTTTTCTTCCCAGCCCTCTTTTTCCCCACAAGAGGCTCCCCCAATTCTGCTTTTGGAAAAACATAAGCCCAGTCTCCACCCACTTGTTCCTAAGTACAATATATAACCAAGTAAAAGTATCCCCTTTTTACCTGTGCTAGTCTACGATCATAATGAAATTCCTATTCTTAACAGCCGTTGCCACCTATTTGTGAGATTTGGCCACATTTCATTTGAAGGAGGTGAAAAAACAACATCCCTGTATTAATACAAATAAGCAATGTTATATTCCATTGGTTCAAGAACTGTCCTTTGTCTGAAATGTATTTATTGTTTTAATAAAATAAACAAATTAAATATAAAGCAAATAAAAGTGTATTAAGTTATTAATATTAACTAATTTTAAAACAAAACCTTATATTTTAAAATTTAAGATAAGTTAAATTGTAAAAACTAAACTTTCATTTTAAGATTTCCCATTTTTCTTCCCAGTCCCTTTTTTCTCCCACAAGAAGCTGCCTCACTTCTGCCTTTGGAAGGTGCATAAGCCTGGTCCCTTCCCACCTGTTCCTAAATGCATTACCCAAATAAAAAAAAATAAAAACACCTTTTCCTCTCTCTACTCTACTGATTTTTTCCCTGTCTTTCCCATTCTCACCTCAGCTTTCTTTTCTGCTTCTTTTCTTACTTTGCTACTTTCTTCATTTTCCAAAGCCTTTGAACTACATTCTGCCTTGAATGCTCTGTGAGCAAATAAGAGAGCGCATAAATATTAGATAAATACAAAAGAAAATTAGATATAGACAAATTAAGAAAAACGGACATATATAAATACAAATAACAGATAAATACACATGGACTTTTTCGCTCCTTGAGCCCCTTTTTCCCTTCCTATCCCGGCCCGGCCGGCCCTTGGTTGCCTCAGTTTCCCCTCCCTTCCTTCCCTGGGAGCCCGCCAGCCCGCCTCTCCCCTCCCTTTCTGCCCCTTCTCCACCCTCGCCGCCTATCCTGCCCCTTCCTCTTACACCCCCCCGCCACTCTCCAGGGACGCCCCTCATTTCTTCCCACGCGAACTCCACGGGACGCCCCACATTTCCCAGTCCCCCGCCCCGCTTCCCCTCCTTTCCACCCCACCGGCTCCTATTCCCCTCAAGGCACCGGAATTCCTCCATTCCTCGACTCCTCCCTGTTCGCCCGCCCGCCTTTCTATTCCCTTCTGCGCCCCCGAAGCCCTTCTCCGCCCCGTAGCCGCTTCAAAGTCCCCCCGGGGCCCCTTCCCAACTTCTCTCCCCGCGAGGCGCCCGCCGCCCCATGAGGAGGAGGCGGCCCCGCGCTCGGAGGAGAAACCTCCCTTCCCTCCTTCTCCCTCTTTTCCCACCTCCACTCGCCTTTTCCGCCCTTTTTTCCTCCCCCTCGGCTCCCCTCTGCTATTTTCCTCACTTTTTCACCACACAAAACCACGGGAAAGCCCCGCATTTCCCGGCTCCCGCCCCTCATTCCCCGTTTCCTCGACGCCCCTCCGTCCTCTCTCAATCCCCGGCCCGCCTTTTCCCTCGGTGCCCTTCCCTTTCCTCGCCTTTCTATTCCCTTCTGCGCCTCAGAAGCCCTTCTTCGCCCAAGTTCCTCCTCAGCCCCTTCCGAACTTCTCTCCTCCAGAAGCGGCCGTCCACCTCATGAGAAGAAAGAGGCGCTGGGAAGAGAAAGCTTCCTTCCTTCCTTCAGCTTCTGCTCTTTCTCCCACTTTTCGCACCTTCGGCGCCTCAGACTCCTCGCCTCTCTCCCTCCGGAACGGCGTCTTCCCACCCGAGGCGCCACCACACCGAAACTCCGCGCAGCTGGTTTCTTTCCCCTCAGGCGATTCTCTCCCTTCTCCTGTCCCGCCCCCCTCTTCTTGAGGCTCCCATTGGTCCCCGTGCCTGCCCATCGGCGCCTCGCTCATAGGTGCGCAGAAAAGGCGGGCACGGGAGTCCTAATCCGCATGCGCAAAGCTGCTTTTCAAGGTGTCCTCGCGCTCTCTCCGTCAGGCGACCGAGCGCCCTTTCGCCCGCCTTTTTGCTCCTGCCCCGCCCCCTCTCGCCTGGAGCTTCCCATTGGCCGCCCTTCCTACACGCGCCCTGCGCGTGCCTCGTCAGCAAACCTTCCCCCTGTTTTTTTCTCACGGAGGATCTCTCCTCTCCCGCCTTTTTCCTTGTCCCGCCCCTCTCCCACTCCAAAGCTCCCATTGGTCCTTGCTCCTGCCTATTCCCTGCTGTGGCGATAGGGAGGGGGAAGGCTGAGGCAGGCTGGCTGGTGGAGTGTGGTGCCATTTCCGCACTAGACTGTTACAGCGCTGTTATTCCCCTTCCAACATCCTATGCAATCCTGGGGTTCGCACTTTAGGGAGGGGCCTTCCCTCAAAGGGCCCTCCCTAAACTGCAAACCCCAGGGTTGCATAGGATGTTGGAAGGGGAATAACAGCGCTGTAACAGTCTAGTGCAGAAACGGCCTGGGAGTTGTAGCCCCCTCAAGCTGTCTGTCCCCTCCAATTTTGCCCCTGAAAGAGTTATTTCTTCCTCCCCCCAAAAAAAAAGAGATGCACGGGAGGAGTGAACTCTAATGGCAAGCCAAGCGTTTGGCAGAAACTTGGAGGCTTCAATTTCTGGCCCCGGTTCTAAAGGAATAAATACTGTGCACAGCACAACATACAGCTTGCATACGGGTGCCTGGGTGTCTGCATACAGCTATGTTAATATTCTCTTATAGCGTTGTCTAATACAGTGCTGCACTGGGCAGGAAGACGGGAAGAGGGGGCACAAGTGAGGGAGGGTCCCAGAGGCTGGAAAGCCAGCCCCCCCCGCTGCCATCTGGGCGGAACCTCCAGCAGCTGGGGAAGGCGACCTGCAACCCGAGAAAAGGCAGCAGGATAGGGAGCCCACGCTGGGAGGTGAAGGAAGGACCGGGGCGGTGGGGAGGGTCCCTGCTGTGCAGGTGGGGGAGAAGGGTTGTTACCCTACTTCTCCCTTGGTGGAACCTCCAGCAACTGCAGAACTCTACCTGGAAATGTGGGCAACCCTTGAAGAGTGGGGAAACTGTCTCAGAGGGTGGAAGAGGATGGGGAGACCATTTTTCTTGACCCTCAAAGGCCCTCGCTCACCCCTTACCAGTGAAGCGGGTAAGGGTCTGTACATCAGGTTTGGGAAGCCATGGAGGAGGAGGGAGATAGGGTTTTCTGGCTCATAGCTTTCCAACTCCTTGTTACGTGCCTTCAAGGCAACTTGAAGTTATGGCAGCCAACTTACAGGGCCAATATCCTTAAAATTTTGTTGCCCAGAACTGGACACAGTACTCCAGGTGAAGGCTGACTAAAGCAGAACAGAGTGATACATTACTTCCCTTGATCTTGACCCTATACTCCTATTGATGCAGCTCAGAATTGCATTGGCTTTTTTAGCTGCTGCATCACACTGTTCACTCACATTCAAGTCAAACCCAACTTATGGTGGTCAAATTACAGGGTTTTCCTGACCAGACTTTTTTTTTAGAGGAGGTTTGTCATTGCCTTCTTCTGAGGCTGAGAGTATGTGACCTGCCCAAGGTCACCCAGACAGCTTCCATGCATGAGCAGGGATTCAAACTCTGATCTCCCCGAGTCCCACACTAACAACCAAACTGCTACACAATGCTGGCTCAGTCTGGGATGGAAATCTTCCCTTATTCTTGCAGTAAAGAAGAAATCCTTACAAATCATTTTCTCCCAATTCTGCGAGAATACAAGAGGTTTCCTCTACATTGTTCAAGGAATATTTGCAATTTGGGAGTTCTTTCTGTTGAAAAATGTATTTGTGCAGAATGCCTGTACATATAAAGTACAGAAGCTGTGTTTATTTTATTTTTTTATATTTATTTATCTATTTTGCTTTTACAGAGCAAGGATGAGGGTTCCCAGATCTCAGGGCCCGGACTTTCTTTCTCCGTCGCCAGGGTGAAGGGGAGGAATCTCAGGGCAAGAGCACTGCCCTGAAAATAAGTGTGTATAGGTGTGTATGCATTTATTCCCTATTGGCTGGACTTGGTGTTGTTTGCTTGTTGTTTGATTTGATTGACATACTCTGTGCAGTTGTGATGACACCACCCCTTGTGATTTCACTTGTGATATCACAATGGTCATTCCTAGACTTCATGTTTTGTTCTCAAAATCTCAACATCTGAGACAGTCCTAAAGGAGAGAGGCTTTGGATCTCCTGTACTGTGGCTCCGTAATCACATACCCTCCAACCCCCCTGGTTGGGCAGATGTAATCCCAATTCATCCCCTTCCATCCCAATTTTCAGCTGTTTCTAAAATGTCCCAGCTTCTCTCCCCTCCTTTCACTTTCCCCCTTGGTCCTCAGCTTATTCCAATTGCTGCCAACTGAATTCAACAGGCGGAGAGGAGAAGGGTGGGGGAAACTTGCCTTTGCCAGGAAAGGAAAACTGTTGCAACCTCTCCTAGTTTGTGTGCTCTTCCTCATTAATGACCTGGTTTTCATTTGTGAAATGTTGGAGGATATGTAAAATCAACATCTTTTCCTTTTTTGGAATTTTTTCAATTTAAACAAGCCTCCTTTGTGTTTCTCCCAAAGGGGAAAATTGAAGCATTAAAGAAGCAACTGAGGTCAGAAACTGTAAGCCCCTTAAAGGGTCAGCCTTAATTACCACCCCCATCTTCTTGTGCAGCGGGTAAAGCCATTTGGGTCTTTCTACCAATTTAAAAAGAGACGCACATCCCCTGCTTGTTACCCAGCCCTTGGCAATCAATCAAGCAATAAAAAAATGAAGGACAGGGGGACTACAACTCCCCCATCCTAGCTGGGGGGGCAGGTAGGGGAATTGCAGTGCCGAAAAGTAACTTGGCTACACAATGTCCTAACCTTGTTGTAGTAATCAATGAGAAAATATCATATACAGGTCACTTTTTAAAAGAAGAGGAAGGCAGAAAAGTTTGTGCAGGGACTGGAAGAGCTGAGAAACACAATGCAATCTCACTCCTGCTGGTACAGGAAGGTAGAAGCCCGATTTATTAATTTATACTTTTGATAACTCTTCAATACAGCCGTAGGTCAAGGAAGAAAGCCGCTGGCCAAGACGCTCGTGTTTACAAAGGCCTTCATGCCCTCCCTTTTCCTCCTTGTTCTTTGTCTAGCTTGACACCTTTTCTTCTTTTTAGCAACATAGGCCTTGGGAGGATAGTGACAGAGGGCTGAACAAAAACAGACTGTCAGAACCGAGTTGAAAGTGATCCTCTCCGAGCTTGTTTGTTCTTCTTCCCATTTCTCCTTCCCTGAGCAAGGGTTGCAGCCCAGTTCATCCGGTGGAGAATACTCTTCTCTGTGGCATTCACTGGCGTGGCCGGTCTCCCTTCTGCAGCGGAGATCATTTCATCAGGCTGAGAGGCAACTTGGCTTTTGGCAGCTGGTTCCAGAGACTGTGGAGATGGGCTGTCAGGGTTCCTAAGTGATTCTGTTCCCCGAGAAAAATAAGAATTTTGGGGTCTCTTCAGAGCTGACTTGCTAAGAACCAATGTAGAAGAAACATGGGAAGCACCAACATGCATTGTTGGAGGAGTTCCTTGACCATGTGCTTTGGTCTTCTCTGGAGGCCTCTTATGCGGCAATGTTCTTATTTCTGCAGATGAAGTCTCTTCTTTATCAAAGTCTGTGTAATTTCCCATTCTGTTTCTCTCTGGCACTCTGCTAGACTTGCTCACCCCACTGGGAGTGGTACTCGTTTCTCCCATTGGTGGAAATGTTCCTTCCAAGGTGGAGGCATTTTCCTTCATTTCTCGCCCTGGAATTTCTCTACCGGTAGCTCCCAATTTCAGCCTCATGTCTGGAGAGACTCCTCTCTTGCTAGTTTGCTCCATAGATGGAGGTTTTGTTTCAGAGAGAGAGCCAGAAAGTTTCCCCCCACATAGTCTTGAAATTACTGTTGTCCACTGCTTGTTTGGATTCATGGTTTGTACCTGAAACTTCCCTTCTCCAGGGCTGGCAGTTTCTATGGAAAGCGTAGGAGATGGCTGCCATTGGGTTCTTACCAGCTGCTGCCCAAGTTGGACGGGCACTTGGCTGCTAAATGGTTCAGTAGAAAACAGTCTCCACAGGGTTGCCCTTCCATGGGCCTTGGTTCCTCTGGGAGGTCCAGTTCCAAGTTCTTCCCCTTGACTCAAGCTAATCTTCTGTCCCATCGTTGGCCTTTCCGTTGCTGTAATGAAAGCTGTTTCTAAGGTGGGTTCTGACTTTTCTCCTTGCACAGCTGCAGATGGTCCCTGCCCTGCAGTGAGGGCACTGGGGCCATAGCCTTTGGTATAACTTGGTTGTGACTGTGAAGCTCTGAGCCTCTCTCCAGCTGTTCTAGCTAGACTAGGTCTCTCAGCAGGAGATGTAGCCTGCATGGTTTCCACTGCCAATGAACCCGTTTTCCACAAGGTGGGAGCTTGGCTTGGCCACTCTGAGTGGGCAAGCATCTGTTCCTCAGCCCCTATCTCAGGCTCAGTGCCATGCAAGAGAGCAGCCTCTGGAGGTGCACTCTTGGCAAATGCCTCCCATCCGTACTCCTTTCTTCCCTGGTGAGCAGGTGGGTAAGAAAATGCTCCCATTCCTGCAGAGAGCCCTGTGGGTCTGCTTTCTGAGGCAGTTCCCTCCTTTAGCCTTGAAGGAACAAGTTGGCCTGTGACTGCAGACCAAGAGGAGGATGAGGTTCCAGCATTTCTCCAACCAAGGTGGGTTCTTTGAGCCTCCTCACTAGGGAACACTCTGTGTTCCAGTTTGTTTTCCCCATACTCTTTTCTGCTGGTGGTGGACCATAGGTAAGCTGGGGTACTCTGTTCCTTGCTCTGAGAGCCTTCTGCTTCCTTCCCCATCATCCCCGTCTGGTTAGGAATGGTGGCAGAACTTGCTGGGCTCACTGCTTCGGTGGCCAAAGTTTCTTCCTCTCTCAATCCTGCAAAGGTGGAGGGTGAGTTCTTTGGAGACAGCATCCTGTACGAAGCACTTGTTGCTTTAATCTCAGTGTTTCCCATCAGTGGTGGAGTGTAAGCAAGTCTTCCGCTTTTGTTTTCAGAGATGCTTATGGTCTGACGGAATGCTTCCTTTGGTTGTCCCGTGGGCTGGTTCTCTACCATAGAGAAACTGTAGGTCTCACTTGGGTTTGGGTAGCTATTTGCATGCCCAGATTCACCACTTTGTGTTACCAACGTGCCTCTCATCTCCAAAGCAGTAGACAGGGCAACTGCTGTCATTCCAAATTGTTCACCACCAGCCCCTTTCGGACCAGGCCTCGTTGTAGCTCCCTGGACCACTTCTGTTGAGAAAGGAGCTGGGCCTTTGCTCAGAAAGGAAAGAGGAACCTCTAGCTCAAGAGTAGCTTTTGTCCTTGCTTCTGTGGGGCTTTGCTCTTTTGGTAGGTAGGTCTCTTTGTAGCTTGGAGACTGCCTTCTCAGCTCCCTTGCCCTACTGGTGGGGTTCTGCAGAGCTGGTGACACAGAAGTCTTTGGGGCAGCACTGACCACTTTTGGAGCCTCCATTTCCCTGGACTGGTTTTTGTGTGGTGTCTCTGCCGTAGCTCCCAGAAATTCCCCACTCTCTTCTGCTTTGCCAAAAGTCTTTGGGGTCACACTTTCCTTTTGCATTTCTGTTCCAGATGGCCATGCCCTCTGTGTCTGAGCTTCTAGAGCTGTTATGCCTTCACCAGCAGTCCTGCTAGAGGACAGGGTGGCTCCCGGAGCCTCCCTGGAAGAGGCCGTGGTGCAAGGGCTCCAGGCAGTTGAGGTTTCAACTTGACTTTCATTGGAGCAAGGCTGAGGCTCACTTGGAATGAAATCCATCATTTTCTCCTTGACAACTCTCTCTGTTAATGTTTCTGAAAGCAAAGATAGAATGGATTAGAAAACCTTTCCTCCTGATTAGTCTGAGTCCTAGCTGTGTGAGCTAGCATCAGAGTCAACCAGACTTTATCACACATTATTTAATTGTGCATCAGAAGAAGTATACATGCGTAACCTCCAACATTTCACAGATCAAACCCAGGACATGTGTGGCCAAACAACGTCAGCATGTGATCAAGATGGCAAAAATGACTGATGAAGAATAGACAAGTCAGGAGAGTTTGCTTTTGCCTGAGCCTATTGGAAAGGGCTAAGTTCTGCTCCCTCTTCTCTTCTCCTACCTGCTGAGTTAATGTATTGCAAACTGTTTTTGTACTTTGAATTCAGTTTATAGTAACTGAACTGAGCTAGAATGAAGGGAGGAATGGGGGAGGTAGAATGGCAGGGGACTTATTGGGGCTCCACAGGAGGACTTTCCCAGTAGGCTCAGGCCAAAGCACACTGCTGCACCCACTCTTAGCTTGTGCATTGTATTGTGGTCTTCCTCTTCTCCTATTGCCTTCCACCTTGCTAAGCATTATTGTCTTTTCTAATGAGTCATATCATCTCATGACATGTCCCAAGTATAACAGACCTGTTTTAGTCATTTTGGCTTCTAGGGAGAGTTCAGGCTTCCTTCGTTCTTGTACCTGTTTACTTGGTGAGGGCGGGGGATTGGCAGTCCATACCATTCATAGAACTAATCATGACTTCCACAGTGAAGTCTCAGAGGTCTTCTCCTTAACTGCCTGTACAAGTTTTATCACCTCTGAAGTTTATCAATCAAGCCTTGTGTGGATTTAGAGTTGATTGAACCTTACTCTGGTCAACTCTGTTTCTAGCCCTTCCAAATTCCCTCCTGCCAGCACATTCAAGAACCATATTTCAGAAGTTCTGCTTGTCATGTCATGGCCAGTTCCTTACCTGGTTCAACTGCAACCTGAGAACACTTGTAGAGCTTGTTGACCCTGGCAATGTCTGACCTGCTCAGGTTCCACCTTTGGCCAAGGAAAACGTTGGGGCTGGAAAGTGGTATAATGGTGGGGAGGCCAGTCATGCTGAAGGCATTCCTAAAAGGGCCAGAAAAATGATTAGGTTGTAAAATTAAAGCACCATTGCTGTGCTTTAGACATCTTGTTCCTTCTTGATCTAAGTAACCATGTTCCTCCATCTTCAAGAAAGCCAGTCAGTCTCTGTTTGTTAGAGGAGGTAATCATAGATCTTCCAGGGTCCTCTGGAGACCTTAGATGATTTCATTGTCCTACAACTAAATGAGGCTTGATTGATAGGCATAGCCAGACACCTCTCTGACCCCACTGCTCTCCAGTAGTCACTAAATGGTTGTGGAGAATATGCTGTGGCAACTAGAATGCAAGTCCTTGAGGGGGGATTGGTCATTGCACAAGGTTCCAGCTTTTGCAATGACCTAAAGTGTTGTACGATGGTGTAAGTTGGTCAGAACGCAATCATCATGCCAGCCTGTATCTGCCATTGCAGACAACACATCCTGAATATGAAGTGCTCCATTGACAATGAAACACAGTACTTCCATGGGTCTTTCATATCAATAACACAAAGCCCATGTAGCTTCTGTGCAAGCTTGCTCACCTGCCATAATGCATAACTGATGAATAATCGTAGTCACCCAGCATGTTGGTATTCCAGGACTTCATGAAGTTCATCTCAAAACCTGAGAAAGGTAATTGGAGAGGTTTGTCCACATTCACTGTAGAGGCAGCCTCATAAATGCAACACACACACCCTTGGACAGAAGCAGAGGCATAGAGGAGCTGGACTTTGCAAGGCTGAAACCCTGGGAATTTTAGTTAGCAAGGTCTGTAACATCCTCTGCTGACACCACCTTTGGATTCCCCTGCTTCCTCTGAATTTAGCTGAACTCCCTGCCTTAGCTGGAAGGGAAACTGATTTTCCCAGCAGTAATCATCGTCTGCTATCCTTGCTTTAAGTTTTTTGGGGGTGGCTTTGTCTTCAGCTGGCAAGACCCATTAGCATTGCAAAAGACCTGCTTCTGATAAAGAAGAACACTACAAGAAACAGTTGAGGTTTCATTGTTTGTATTTAAATATATATATATATATATATAGAGAGAGAGAGAGAGAGAGAGAGAGAGGCAATGATAGCTGATGGAGTCTGTGTAGGCTGAGCAGGAAAGGCATTCCAGATTTTAGCTAAAACTTAAAGGAGCTATCCAAAGTGCTGAACACTTTCTCGCCTACCCCCACAAGACACAGCATCACAGAGAGCAACTTCAAGCCTATTAAAAACCTGGAGTGGATTCACTGTCCCACTGACATGGGATCCACCTGCTACCACGATATAGAGTAACACAGCCACCTTTGTCAAGATCTAGTTTTAGGGACTGTTATGATGAGACCCCGTTTGTCAAGCTGGACCATTGCACCATTGGATAGAACTAGCTAGGGGAGCAGAAACAAAATTTACCAGTCAAGATTTCATTCCAGGAGATGCTGATGTACTTGTCCCGGTCTGCTCTCGAGTGCTCATGCCAGAACCCCAAGACGTGCATGAATTCATGCAGAGCTACTCCTTTTCCCTTCCTGAGGCAAGCTGGAGCCAACGATACTACCTGCATCCCACCAATGCGTCCAACACTGGAAAAGCAGCTGGATTTTTTTTTAGAGGGGGAGAGATTTATGAAGGTGGTTATTACAGCCAGAAAAAATGCCCCATATCACAAGAGCCAAGATTCACAGGTGGCCCACCTGCTTAAATTTCCTGCCATAAAACAGATCACAGGACATAAAATTGAGCTTAAAAATAAAATAAAAAAATGCTGAATGGAAATCAGGCAAAATATGTTTTGTTTTGTTTTTTTTTAAAAAAAAGAAGCCTTAGAGAGAGAGAAAGAGAGAGTCAGAAAGAGGTTTTTATTTGGCTGTTTACTCTTTCAAACAGGGATGGGCAAAATTGGCTCTCTTGATGGTATACTCTGTATAACTGTGACTGATGTTTCATATATCATACACTTCATGACATCACCAGAGGTTTCATTGTAAAACTTCACAGGGGGTCATTCCCAGGTCTCAGGTTTTCTCATTGAAATCTCAGAGCCTGGGACAAATTCTGGCCTAGCATCCCTAATTATCACACTTTCCCATTCTTTCCCCAATCAAACCCAAGCCGTTACTCACCCAGAGAGTGGAACAATGGAGATGAAATCTCTCTGGTAGGAGTAAGGGACAAATTTGATGCAGGTGAACTTTGCAAAGTCTTCAAATGCTTCCTTGATGATCTTCAAGCTGGATTGATCTGGGGGTGGGGGGTTAAGGAACAGACATTAGCAAAAAGAAGGGCTCTCAGAGCAACACAGTTTTGCCCCAGCGAAGATGAGCACTTACCAGTGTCCAGCTTATTTTCACTATCGTTAATCAAACCCAAGACATTATTCTGTTCATACAACTCTTGTTTGGGATTTTGGCACCTCTGGTGCTTTCTCTATTGTGACCAGACTGATATTCACCTGTCAGAGTTTGGCCAGATGAAACACCAGAAGAAAAGATTGGTAGATTATACCTTCATTGTCAACCCCCTTGATAGTTTTTGTTCTGGCTGAACTGGAAAAGTTGGCTTGGAGCAACCAACTACTCACAACAGCATTTTTTCTTGTCTCTTCCCCCAGTTGTGATCTGAAGAGTTTCCACATTTTGTTCCTTACCATATCTGTAGGAAATTACATATGGAATTTGTACAATTCCTTTCTTCTTGGGCCACCTTGGATTGGCAGAGGAAAACAGCCTGTAGGGACTCTAGATTAGAGAGAGAGAGGAGAAAAAGAGGAAATGAACACAAACTGGTACTAATTTCATACCATTCTCCCATTCACAAAGCCCAAAATTCTCTCAAATAATTTTCTCGCCATAGATAGAGCCATGGACAGAACAAAAAACAAACAAAGAAGCCAATATAATTCAAAGCAAACTGCCAAATACATATAATCAAACTATACAAAATTATAAAACAATACTAAACTAAAATGCCAAAAGCTTTTGAAAACAAGAAGGTTTTTAATTGAGATTAAACATAACTGGCGAAGGAGCAGTCCTCCAAGGGTTTGGGAGGGGCGCAATTCCAAGAATGTGGAGCTGCAGGTGAGAAAGGGCACCACTGCATTTCTACCATTGCAAGCAAAATTGGCAATATTTATCCTGCTCTGGTTATAGTTGGAAGTATACTTTAGAGGATAAAAGGCCGCTGCTACCAGTTACGTCATGACTCACCATTTTGATGATGTCCCCCTCCATCAGGAAGCTGCTCTCTGGTGCCTCTGGAAGAATCAGTCCTGGAAAATGAGTTAAAAAGGTGATTGGAAACTGGAGGAAGATACTTTACACATCACTCGGACAAGAAATCTGAGATGCAGCCAGAGCAACATAGCTCAGTGAACCTATTTGGTCACTCCAGTTCCTACCACAAGTGTGTAACTACTGGCTTGAAAACATTCTACCTGAAAGTAAGAATTGAGCCCCTCATAGTTTTTTGTTTCCATCCCCAAATGTCTAGTATGGCACTAACATCAAATTTCAGAAAAGCCAGTAGAAGTATAGTTTAGGCATCCAACGAAAGGGACCAAGAGAATGCAAATACAGCACATAGAAGAGAAAATATAAAATGCAAACAATTTCCAACAACCTATTCTCTGCAACACCAGAAATTTGGAGACTGATTATTCCTAGCTGGATTCCCAGGTTGGTCTGTACAAGCATGCTTCCCTCTCAGCCACTGTCATTTGAACCAAAACGGTGTAAAGAGCAGAGATGTAGGAGTGGGGGTGCAAAATGAAGGCATTCCCATTCTCTAAATCAGAATTCTGCCTCTCCCAATTAGTTTTTTTTGCTTCAGTCTCCAAATTTCTAGCAGTGCAGCAATTCAGAATTTCAGCTGAGCATTTAGAAATGCAGTGAAGGCATCCAAAGATAAGGGGCAGACACCGATATCAATACAGCAAATAAAAGAGTTCTAGGTATGAACCCAGTGGGCTTCCATGGCCAGGCAGGGTCCCAACCCCGGCAGACTTACCCAGATTGATATCCAGGATGTCATCAGGTGGCTCCACAGGTTCCTCCAAGTTGTCCTCTTCAGCATGTGGAATGTGGAATGTGTCTCCACGGCCATGGACAGAGGAGACTGAAAAGAGACAAGACAGGGGTGTGTTCTCCATCGTGCTCTTTCATTAAGAACCAAGAGAGTCTGGCCACAAAGAACACCACCGTATGCTAGGCTACTTGTCCATCTAGTTGAGGACTGCTTACTCTAATGGACAGCAGGTCTCAAGCAAACAGGTATCAGCACTATATTGTTATATTGTCCCTCACCATGATAGAAATCCTGGGAAATCCTGGGATGCTGTAAGATGGATCCATGAGAGTGAAAGAAGTACCCCACTGCTATGACTGTGTGGCACCCCATAGGCTGCATTGACAGCTGGCATTTTTGACTAAAGATCATTTTCCATGAGGACTGCTGGGTCAGAAATGTTCCCAACCCTTTCAGAGTTTCAATGAGATTGGAGACAACATCTTTAGATAGCAGCATGGAAACATGCTTCAGCATCACTGGTGATCTTGGCTTTTCTTTCCATCCGTTTCTTATGCACAAACAGAGAGCCTTCCAGGTCACTAAACCAAAGATAGCCATGCTGATCCACAAGAGAGACAAACCCAAAATTTGTCTCTCTATTTACTAGAATTCACTGCTAGCACATCACACACTACTTGCACACTCAACCAGTGGTCGTTCAGTCTACAACCTCACTGCCAACCTCATGGCCTAATCTTTATTTAAATATCCTACTTCCTCCACCCAATCCCTAATATTTATCCTCCTTAGTCTCCCAATGAATTCCAAAGAACACAGCAGGTTTTTGTGACCTTTTGGTTGATCATAATCAAAGTATGTTTCCCAGCTACGAATTTTTGGTTCTTCTGGTATCCATCAGTGTTGCTTTGCCTATAGGTGGTAAATGCCAGATTTCGCCACAAGAGGACAGGCTGAAACATAATATATTGAGACTTTTCAGGCATGGAGATAATTCTGCCTACCTTCCTCAAAGTGCTTCACCCATTTTTTTTTAAATCTTTATGATGACTTTACTGATGACAGAACTTGGAAAAGTTGCAGTTTTGGACTACAGGTGAATTCTGGAAGTTATAGTCCAAGACAGCAACTTTTACAAGCTCTGACTTATTACACCTATGCTACACACAAGGCAAAGTCAAAAACTATATAGAGAAAGCCATTTGGATATGCAAAACTGGGGGAACTGGGGAGCTGAAGGATAGAAACAGTACACAGGGACCTATAGCCAATTCATAGTCATAGGCCTTTTCCACCCTACTGTTTTCCGCCACACTGTTATAGTGCTATTATTCCACTTTCAACATCCTGCAGACTCCTGGGAGTTGCAGTTTAGGGAGGGGCATTGAGAATTCTCAGCCAGAGAGCTCTTTGGCCTCAGGAAACTACAAACCCCAGAATTCCAGAGGATGTTGAAAGTGGCATAATAGCACTATAACACTGTAGTGTGGAAATGGCCATAGTGTTAAAGGGCATCCCCAATGATCATCTAGTCCAACCCCATGCCAGTGCAGGAATCTACAGCTCAAATGTCCCTGACAGGTCACCCTCTGTTTGCAGAACCTCCGCGTAACAGCATTTTGTAGTGGTTAGAGCACTGGACTTTGACTTTGGAGACCAGTGTTCAAATTCCCACTTGGTCATGGAAACCCACTGGATGACCTTAGGCAAGTCATGCTCTCTCAGCCTCAGATGGTAAAAGCAAACCCCCTCTGAACAGATCTTGCCAAGAAATGATACGGTCACAATGAATCAGCAACAACTTGAGGGCACACAACAACAGTATACCCACTGAATGGTTGACTGGTGAGTCAGCACTGTGAAAATCTCATTGATTCAATGAATCTACTGTAGTCAGGACTAGCAGTTTGGATTTAGGCCACAGGTACCTCCTGTGGCAATCAGTCATGGGTATCACTTACCTGAAAGTAGTCCAAGAAGCCCCATTGTCATAGACCAAATGCAAAGGGACACACCCATGGCTGAGGAACCAGTCTTAAGTCCCCAGCTCTGTTAGCAAATCCGTAAAATTATTACGGGGGGGGGGAGGCAGAAGTGATAGTGAGGTCCCAAAGAAAACAGCCCTTTGGAGCCCTATATAGATTACTGGTGAAGCAGACACACCTGGATCAAGCCTCTCCATTAGGAAAACCAGTTTAACTCCTTGAATACTGAAGGCTTCCTAGCTGTGCAAATAGTCAGTTCACCCAGAGAATGCTGAATTAAGGCAACTGGGAGCTTGGAAGAACGGTTGCTGGGCCCAGACCCTGATATTTCTTGGCCAAAACCTACAGTCAAGGGATGGCCCTCCCTTGTGAGGTCCTTATATGTGATACTTTGAGGATGACATTAAAGGAAAAAATGCCAAATCTAACAAAATCACACAGAGACACTTTTCAAGGCAGTGCTTTTGCCCTGAGAGTCCTCCTTCTTGCCTTGAGAACCAGAGAAGAGGGGCTAGGCCCTATGTTCAAGGAACACTATCTGGATCAGAGAAATTAAACAAATAATATAAAATAAAGAGTTCAATAGACAGCAGGGAAAGTTGGACTGGTTGCAGTCTCGGCAGCTGGCTAGGGGATTCTGGGAGCTGTAGTTCAAAACAGTAACCATTCCAAATTCTGGCTTATTATCGTCATTTTGCCTGTGAGAAAAACCAGGGACTGAGAAACAGAAAGGAACTTGGCTAAGCAAGGCTATGGGAATTGAGGAGCTGTAGCCTAGGACTGGAGTGGTGTATGAGGACCAAAATCCAACTTGTAAAATCATAAAGTGAGTCCAATATCCAGTCCTTCAACTTCTGCAAGACTGGGAGCCTGATTTTTTAAAAAATAATTAAGCCCATTCTTTATTGTCCTATTATTCAAAAGTGATTAAAATAGTTACCTTGGATTACTTTTATTCTAAAAGCTAGAATCTGTTGGTCTGTGGTGCAGACCACACTCTGCTCATCCATCTTGTTTGTCACTCAAAACACACAAGAGAATAGGAAGCAACAGCCACAGAAACCAACTTTTCACAGATAACTTACTTCCCTTTTGTAAGTAACTAATTGTTTGTAAGTAGTGGATTTTGAATACTGAGCTAGGCTAGCTGGGGCTGATGGGAATTTGAGTCCAATGACATGTGAAGGGGCACAAGTCTCCCCAGTGCTGGAAAATGGGAAAGGTGTGTGCCAGGTTTTTTTGTATTGATGCATGGAGGGGGGGAGTTTGGTTCCAAAGGGGCATGGGGGCTATGTACTCACATGAGGGCCTGTGATGGAGGGTGTGTATTCATATGTAAGCTGGCTGGTGTGGGAGAGAATCTGACTGTGGTATGGCTAAGTCGAGGTCCTTGCGCTGGTGCCCCAAAATGAATGAACACTTGATTCTGGCACTCTGCTCGTGAAATATGTGCTGTTTGGGGGGTGTGGGCTGAGATGAAGCCATGAAGGCTAAATTTAGCATGGATGGAACATTTCTGGCTGTGTGAGTGAGTCAATGACAGAGCGAGATTGAGTGCATGGGTATTTCTCGAGACCCAGCACCACCAGCGGAAGTAAAAGGGTGGTGAGTGAAGGATGCTGAAAAATTTCCAGTGACTAGTTTGCCGCCGTCTTTGTCTTCTTCTATTAGGTTAAAGAGGCAATGCAGTAGCTATGTTTAAATATTTGAAAGGATGTCATACAGAGGTTAGAGCAAGCCTATTTTCTGCTGCTCCAGAGAATAGGGGCCTTTCTGCACTACACTGTTATAGTGCTATTATTCCACTTCCAACATCCTGTGGAATTCTGGGGTTTGTAGTTTCCCGAGGCCAAAGAGCTCTCCGGCTGAGAATCCTAAATGCCCCTCCCTAAACTGAAAATCCCAGGATTCCCCAGGATGTTAAAAGTGGAATAATAGCACTATAACAGCTTAGTGCAGAAATGGCCAGAGTTTCTTAGAGGATTCAGGACCTTGGATAGGTGAATCCGTTCTGGGTTTTAATCTGAATATAAAGGAGCTCTCCAATGTGCTGAACACTCTCCCCAAATTAGGTTCAGCATCTTAGAGATTTACTGTAAAGTTCAGACTAGAATCCAGATCCAATTTACTCCTCCACTGACAGGGAAGCCATCAGCTGCTGTGAGTGTCACCCTCTGCACCAACAAATACATTTGGGGGATAACGCTGCCCTTAACAGAGAGCTGACTAAACCCATCTTGATGAGGAAGGTTACAGGCAAAGCCAGATCTGGAACCCAGCTCAGAAGCACAGTCTGAGAAAGCCACGGTACGGTTCAAGTCACGTGAAGCTGTGAGGAAGAAGGAGTGGGAGGCCGGAAGATCTTAATCACCGAGGGAGAGTGCAGGTGTAACTCTGTTCTACCCAAGACAGGATGCCCGTGCATTTCAGAGTGAAAAAGCAGCGTTACCACCAGACTCCACTGATAATGATCAACCTCCAGCAGATACCTGCTGGGTTGATGCTGCACTCTTTACTATCTATTTCCTCTTATTTTGCCACTCTTTATTGATCTACTGTTTTGTTATTGATTTCTATTTTGCTGTTTATCTGCTGTTCCTTTGCCCGGAGGACCTTTTTGTCGGCTGCCTCTAGACAGTGGAAGGACTTACTGAAGAGATTTGACAGCAAAATATGCTGCTGAATTTTTTTAAAAAAAATTCTCTTCCAGCAGGTCTACCGAGTCTCTTTTTAATTATGATGCATTTTTAATAACAATGTGTTTTAATTATATTTGTATTGTAAATGATTTTACATTTTTTTAGTGTATTTTAACTTATGATGTATTTTTAATTGTATTTTAATTCATGTTGTACCAAACCTCAAGCCTTGGGGAGAGGTGGATAACAAATAAAAATTTATATTTATTTATTTATTTACTTACTATAAGTAAGGGAACACCAGTCCTCAAGGTGCATTATGAAAGAAAAACCATGTCCTTTTCGCTCTGCTATCACAAGACCTCTCTCCCGCTGGCAAGTTCCTAAACTCAAATTCATGAGCCAGGGGACAGCTCTTGAACAGAATATGCCAGTCACCGCAGGGTGGGATCTAGTCTCTCCTCATTTTGCCTCCTCTTTAATTGAGCGCATAGTATAGGTGTCAGCAAAGGTGGGCATCCTGTGGCCCATGGGGTGAATGCAGACCCCAGAGCCTTTCTTATGGACCCCTCAATCTTCCTGAAACTCCCTGTACTGGGAGAAAATGCGCCTTGAAAACTACATTTGCTCCTGGAAACATAAAAACGTGGTGGTTTTTGTCTTAGAATTTCGAGAGGTTTTCAAACAGAGGTTGGATGGCCATCTGTCAGATACACTTTGATGGTGTCTTCCTGCCTGGCAGAATGGGATGGAACTCGACGGCCCTTGCGAGGTCTTCTAACTCTAGAGCCATTTCCGCACTAGACTGTTATAGCTCTATGATTCCACTTTCAACATCCTCAAAACTGCAAACCCCAGGATTCCATAGGAAGTTGAAAGTGGAATCATAGCGCTATAACAGTCTAGTGCGGCAATGGCCCAGGATTCTATTCTGTTTGCTCTGTTCTGTCTTCAATATGTCCATATTCCTTTGAGCATCTAAACTATTTCTAAATTCTCAGCTGAAGTTTTAAGTCACTGTAATGCTATCAATTTGGGAACTGAAGGAAAATTTCACTGGGGGGCCCACATTTTTAAGGGAAGCATAATACCTTCATTTTGCTCACACTGCCCACAGCTAAACCCCTCCTGTTCACAACATCCCAGGTCGACCAGTGACTTGTTGCTTTGCAGTTATGCTTGCAAGAGTAAATCTGTCACCCCAGATAAGTAATAATCAGCCATGTAAGTCTAAAACCAAGCAAAAAGTCTCAGGAGGCAAAAGAAATTCAATATAAAAATTGGTTCTTTTATTGCCACAGGTGATGATAATAAATATAAAGTGCACAAAAAGAAGAGAGATTTCCAATCAAAGTCAGTCAGGAGCACAAACATATAAATGGTACATTGCTTCGGATAAAAAGACTGTGGCATGGCAAAGGGTGGGGAAGATGGAAGGGAAAGGGTATGGGTCCAATCCATCAGCAAGAAATTATCTGATGCAAGCCTCATAGAAACAAAACCAGAGGTGCATCAGACAACAACAAAGTGAATGGTACCCTTTTAGTAAAGTTAAGGCAACACCGCAGGGGAAAATTGGGGTTCTTTGGCTGCAACCGGTGTTGCCTGTTGTCAGTGCATTCAGAAAAGGAGATTCCCCTTCCCTGCCAATGAAGGGAGGACTGTCACACGCTCATCCTCAGTTTATTTCCACCCAGGACTAGAATACACACAAGATTTTCACAGCGCATATATGTGTGTGTGTGTGTGTGTGTGTGTGTGTGTGTGTGTGTGTGTGTGTGTTGTGTGTGTAGGGACCATTTCATCAACTGCAGATGAGCTGGCTGACCTAGGTAAGGCTAGAAATCACAGGTGATCAGCTCAGACCACTGGGACATAAAGAGGGCATCACCACTACATATCAACAGCAACTTCCCACCACTTTGTCACGGTTCCACCCTGCTGAATCCTGGGATTTGTAGTTTGAATTGTTATTATCCACACCAACTTAGGGCTATCCTCCCTTTGCCGCCTTCTAAGACCTAGAGGGTGTGCCTTGCCCAAGGTCACCCAGTGGATTTCCATGGTTGAGCAGAGATTCAAACCCTGGTCTGATAAAGACTAAGTCCAAAACTCTACAACATGCTGGCTCTCTGTAGTTTGAGAAAGGATTTGGAATTCCCTGCTAGAAGGCTCTTGCGAGAAGTGCAGGAGCTCTCTAGCAGAACAGTCTAAGTCACTCCCCAAATGACAGACTCCAGGATTCCGTCAGATACAGTCACAAAACTGACATTAAACTGCTGCTGTAATTGTGTAGTGTACAACCATTCAGTGGTTGGTTTAATCCAACTCCTTTGGAGGTTTAATTTTGGGCTTCTATTGACCAGAGGGAAAGACAGCTCAGCCACCCTTGACTTCCTTTATAGTGACCAGTTGTGCCTCTGACTTTGGTCTCCCCATCTCTAAAGCTTCAGTCTGATGCCAAAAGGGAGAGAGGCATGCTTTAGAATATATTAGCAGCATGTCCCCAAGTCCTACAGATGATCTCCTGGTCAAGAAACCAAAAGATACAGGGTGGTGGTGGGGAGACAGCACAACTTAGCTAGAGATATTTGTCCTTCATTCTAGAGAAGTTCACTGCTGGAGGAGAATGTCTTCCCCCACAGCAAAAACAAAACAGTTGTGACTTCCTGCCAAGGCTATAGGACGCTACAACTGCAAGGATCAACAGCA
Organism: Iguana delicatissima; assembly: GCA_948472985.1. Classification (NCBI taxonomy): domain Eukaryota; kingdom Metazoa; phylum Chordata; class Lepidosauria; order Squamata; family Iguanidae; genus Iguana; species Iguana delicatissima. The sequence goes on from CAOKZL010003073.1 coordinate 23,217, forward strand.
CCAGCCAAGATCAGGAGGAAACATCTTTCACATTATACAGTTATAAAGCTAAGATTCCACTTTAACTGCCATGGCTGAATCCTATGGAATTCCAGGCTTTGTAGTTTGGTGAGGCCCTGGAGCACTCTGGGTGAAAATTCTAAATTCTTGTTGTTATTGTCGCATGCCTTCAAGTCGTTTCTGACTTATGGCGACCCCAGGGCAAACCTATCATGGTTTTTTGGGGGCTGAGAGAGTGTGACGCTCCCAGCGTTACCCAGTGGGCTCCCATGACCAAGCAGGGAATCGAATTCTGGTCTCCAGGGTCATCTAAATACTGCTCCCCAAACTGTAACTTCTAGGATTCCACAAGATGGAACCATGGCAGTTAATGTGGAATCACAGAGCTAGAATTGTGGAGTGTGGAAAGGTCCCAGCTCAGGATGGTTTCGGCCAAAGCAAAAGAAATACGATGTTTGGATTTCTTTACAGCCAATGCTGGAGAAAACCAACCTTTAAATGCTCAGCAAAGGGATCAGACTGCTAGCGGATCCCTGAACGCTCTTCAGGGCCAGCTTCAGCTCTTTGCTTCCAAGGTCACCATGGGCAAAGAAGGGCAAAGAGAAAGCAAAGAGGGGAAGCCTGGCTCACTGCAGAAGGCCTCCTTTCCTTTCTCAGGGACCCTCCATCAATGTTTAGTGCAACTGGAACAAATCTAGATGTATCTATGCATCGCTGTTCCAAGCTACAGCACCCTGTCAGGAATGTAAACAGGAACACTGTTCAAGTCTCTTGATCTGTGAAAGGGAGCCGGCTACATCTCCTCCTTCCAGGTGGCTCCGCAGGACGGCCGGAGGTTGCCAGGCTAGTGGCAGAGGACCTCAGTCTCAAACTGCAAGAGCTGCCCCATGAAGCCAAAGTTGGGGGAAATGACCCCCCGCCGCTGCTTGACGAAGTCGAAGGCTTCCTCCAGCCGCACCCGACGGCTCTGGATCAGGTAGGCAAGGCAGATGGTAGCCGAGCGGGAGATGCCAGCCTGACAGTGAACCAGCACCCGTCCGTTCCCGTTCTTCACAGAATCTGCAGAAGGAACAAACGAAAAAAGAGCTCCTTAAGAGACATCCTAGACAGAGCTTGGAACATGACCATTTATCTTTAACAAAATTCTTTCCCATTACAGTATCTGAAACATAACCTCTTGCGGCTACTGGATCCAACACCGGGAAAGGAACTTATTAGCTGGAATCCTGTTGGTGACTTACTTCTGTGTAAGTTCCTCTACAGAAGCAGCTGGATATTTTCATCTAATCCAGAATAATATATTCTTTTTAATTTCTTTTTCTTTCATTACAGTTTGGCATGGTGAGGTCAAAGCTCTTTTGTGTTTTAGTAAGTTAGTGCTTTTGTTTGCATTAGGATCTAGTTAGTTAGTGTTGTAATTTAGCATGGTTTTTTTCTCTCTTTTCTGATTGTATGAGTGTTTTTACAAGTCCTTACTGTTTCAGGGGGATTCGTAGTCAACACTATCAGTTTGTTGTGTTCGTATGCTAATGATACACAACTCTCTCTCTCCCATTTCCATTTAAATTTGAGGAAGTTATTCATATTCTATATCAGTATCTGCTGGTCATAATGGATAATATGAAGGCATTGAGCAGGGGGCTGGACCAGATGGGGCCCATAATGCCCCTTCCAACTCTCTGATTCAATGACTGTATGACTTACCAATGAAGTTAATGGCTTCCTGGAACCAGACGCTGATCTCAGCCATGTGATTATCTTCCACTGGGATGCTCTTGTAGAGGAACTGCTCCTCAAAGTAGTTGGGGCAGCTGGACGAGACGTTGAGCACGGCTGTGATGCCCAGAGACTCCAGAACCTCCCGGTTAGAGGAGTGGTAGCAGCTGCCCAGGTACAGGAAGGGCAGAATCTCCACCGGTCCACCCTGCAGAGAAGAGAAGAACAAAGACAAGATCCATGAGATATAATCAGGGCAGGAAAGTTCTCCTTCATGCAATGCATCTCTTGCCACTAAAATCAGCTGGAGGGGAAGAACAGGGCTCCAAGGCCAAGAAAAGAACCAGCTAACACCCAAGGGGTCACTGTCATTGTATATGTCAAATGTTTTTTACACCTCTTTAAATTAGAGTTTAATAAGATTTTTAAATTAAAAAATATTTAATTTTTTGAAAACTTAAATTTAAAAATTAATTTATTTAAAAATTAAACAATTTGAAAAAAGTTAAATATTAAAAAGTCAAAAATTAAAAACTTATAGTACAAGTTGTTTTACCTATACTTTGTTTTCAGATGATGTCGCAAGCTACAGTACCATACACTGCCATACAGAATATAATTTAGAGTCAGTAAAGAGTAGCTCTGAAACAATAGACCCCTATCTACTTTTACAGCCCCCTAATAATACCATCCCCCCCAAAATGGGCTGAATTGCCTTTCTTAGCATTTTCCAGGAGTGGCAATTCACCCTGAAACAAACAAGGCAGAGGCCCTTTGCAACCTAATGTTTAAACAATGCATTTTTCAAAACCAAAAGTAATTTGTGGTTAATTTTTTCCCCTCAGGGGAACACTCTTGGCCATCTGTGCAGCCAATGGAGAGTCCCTTTGCAGAAGCTTCTTCAAATTGGCCCCTGGTCTAAGTAAACTTTGTTTCTCCCTGCTAGTAGGAAGGGTATTGCAGGTTACAAAGGCAGTGTCCCAACAGTCAAACAGTAGGGCTGCTCCCAAGAAGAACAAGTGGGAAGATCTTCCAGGATGCTATTGCCTGTCCTTTGTATTTCTGATAGAGCAAGAGCTTTTCTATTCCTCTCTTCTAGCTCCTTAAAAAGAAGGAGTGACTGCATGAAAATTGGCAACGATGGAGATTAAGATTAAAAGGGATGGATTAGATTAATCAGACTCAGAGATGGGTGGGGGTGGGACTCTTCCGATAGTAATTTGATAGCATGGTCAATGCCATCTGCTGTTGGACTAAAATATCAAGTGGGGGGCCGCTTTAATCCAGCTTGGCAATTGGCTACATGATCTTATGATGAGATTCTTCAACATGGCTACAGAAGACCCAGATATTAACAAGGGGTCTAGTATGACCCACAGGGTTCTTTCTGTGGTCCTCAAGCCCTATGGATGCCTCAAGGGTGCATTTTTTTCTTGCCAGAAAAGGTGAACTGCTTCTCCTGGGGGCCTTCGGGAATGCCTGTTCACCTTTCAAATAAATATCATAGAATCCGAGAGTTGGAAGGGCCGCAAGGGCCATCTAGTCCAAACCTATGACATCCCCTTTTTTTCGTTAAAAAAAATACTCATTGTTAAAAAACTCAGATGGCAACTTCCAGACACTTTGGGGGGGGGGTTTGGGGGGGAGGTGGCATTTTTAGCAGACTGCAAACGCCAGAGAGTTCCAGAGACAGAAAACTGATCTGTGGACTTACTGCAGCTGGCCAGGATATGACTAGTTTCCTGGTAGCCCTAAAGATTAACCTTGAAATTTTGTCTCCCCCAGACTGAAAAAAGGTAAGGGGTATTAAGAGGTCCCTTTTCCTTTCAAAACTGTTTACTTCTGGAGAGTATCAGCAGTATACAATGAAAAGGAGAATGTTAAAGATGGCCTATGCATTTTTTTAAAAAATAATAGATTAAAATCAGCTTATGGGTCAGAAAGCAGATGATGAGTTGAATCACCTAAAAATCCAAGATGATGATTTTGGAGTTAGTTCAAAGCCTCAGGGACAGGGCGGACAAACTCCCCAAATTAAGTATACTTCCATCCTTCTTGTCACACCAGTAGTATGTTTTACAGGAATTACAAATGCCATGAAGTCTAGACAATTCAATTAAAAGGGACAGACTCTTAATTGTAGGAAATATCTGTTTGGGGACTTACGGGCATGCTAAGAGGTCTTTTAGCTTCTTACCAGTTTGGTGCCAAATTTGTGATGAAAGGAAATCATGCAGACCTACCTGGTCATAGGAGGGGGTCACAGCTTCTGTGTTGTTGTCTTCAGGGCTTCTGAGAACTGGGAGAGGAGAGGCTGTCAGAGGCGTAGGTGTTGTGGAGCACAATTCGGGAAAATTAGCTTGAAAGTTTTCAAACCCACCTGGAAGGGAGACATTGGAAAGAGGAGGCATTTTAGCACATCTTTGCCAGGAACAAATGATTTACAGCAGAAGCTCAGAACTCAGTTCTCCACTCCTGGGCATAAAGGTAAAATTCCCAAAAGTTTTAAAGCCAGCAGGGGTGAATGGGGGGGGAATCTACTTTTTTTCCAATTTCTCCAGGAAAAAAACTGGAATTTTCAGAAAAAGTGAAAAATGCAATATTAACCCCCTACAAATTGAAAGTCCTTTTGTTACTTCAGGAGCTTAAAATTATTTATAAATATCTCGATTTGGCATAAAATCACTGTGTTTGATATGTCAAAAGTACGGTTTATTCCAAATACGATTACTAACTGAACTTATTTTTTTAAAAAAAATATTTTATTTTTAACCTACAAATGGAGCTACAATGTTTTGAACTGTAAGGTATCTCTTTGGCTTTGCTCATTTGAGGAGCAGGCAAAAACAAACAAGCAAACACAAACAATAAAACCAGGAGAAAACATCAACTGTGGAAAAACAAGAAAAAAAATATTTTTTCCACTTCTGGCCCAGAAAGTCTGAAGGGGACAAAACACCGCAGAAACTGCCTTGGAGGAACATATTTGCCCCCAGGATTGCACCCCATGTTCTTGCCTGAACTTTGAGGGAGATGCCCAATCTGCTGTTTGGGAAGGGACAGTTTAGCACCCTAGATGTCTCCTTTGAAGTTCAGACTAAAACCCAGAGTGGATTCAGCAGCAGCATGGAAACCAGTAGCTCCCACTGGGAGAAGAAGGGAGGGAGACTGCTGGGAATTGGATGGATTCCACCAAAAGAAAAAGAAAAAAGACACCCAGGTCCTGGTTGGGGGATTCTGAGCACTGCCATCCGAAAGGGATGGTATGGGCTTGTGGGTCCGGCTGGGGGATTCTGGGCTTGGCAGTCCCAAAGAAGATAGCAAGGGATCCTAGACACGGTAGCTGAACTTAAAAAGGATGGGTTGGTGGATTCTGGGAGGTTCTGTCCACGACAGGCTGGCAGGGTGTGGACGCTGGGCACCGCATTCCAAAAGGGATGGTGGGGATTCTGTGCGCTCTATTCCACCCCCCCCCCCCAGAAACAATAGCTGGGGAATCCCGAGTACGGCGGAGGGCTCGCGCTGCTATACTCAGAACGAGAGGGCAGGGGGATCCCAGGCACGGGGAGTCCGAAAGAAGGCTGCCTGGGGGCTCTGGGCGCTGCGGTTCCAAGGAGCAAGGCTGGGGGATTCTGGGAGCTGCAACCGAACGAGAGAAACCCCGCCCGCACAGACAGCCAGGGGCGCGCCGCCCCCCGCACGAGGCATTCCCCGGGTTTGCCCGCCTGTCACCTTTGAGCAGGTAGACGTGCGAGGTGCCGGCGCGCTCCTCCAGCAGCAGGGCGTCCAGGAGGAGCCGGGCCAGGGAGTCCGGGCGCAGGGCCGCCGCGCAGCCGCCGCCCTCGTCCAGCACCACCAGGTGCGCGAGCTCGCCCCTCCGCAGCCGGCCCAGCAGGGCGCGATCCGGCACCAGCCACTCCAGGCCGACCCCGCCGGCGGCGGCGCCGCCCCGGCCCCGCGAGCGCCGCCGGAGCAGCCCGTTCCAGTGGACCGGCCGCGAGTCGAGCAGGTGGGCCTGGCAGTAGGCGAGGAAGGGCCGGCAGTCCAGCACCAGCGTCCGCCCGCTCTCCTCCGGGTCCCGCAGCAGCCGCGCCAAGCCGGAGCTCTCCAGCGGCACCACCTCCTCGATCACCATGGCGGAAGGAGCGGGAAAGAGCCGCGCTGGCGGAAAACCACGCTGGAAAGGGGAAAGGACTCGGGCGCAAGGATTCCGACGACCTGCCGACACGCGTCTTGGCACCGCCGCGAACTCCGGCCAACGCTTGCGAATTCTGCCCTCCCGCCTGGCTGCGGCGCTTAAATACGCCGCCAATCCCCGGCGGGGCCCCGCCCCGGCGCGCCATATATGGAAGCGCGCGTCACGGCGAGGAACTCCCTTGTTTGGGCACGGCCTCCGCACGCGCCGGGGGGCCGCGCTCGGGCGGCGGGAACCCGGGGAGAGCGCGGGGCGCGCGGGCGGGCGCGCGCCGGGATTCTCCGAACGGTCCCGGCGGGAGGGAGCGTTTACATTCTCGGCTCTGTCCGCGCCCATGAATATACGTCTGTGTGGATACTCGTGTGTATCTGGGCGAGAGTTGGGGGGAGCCGGAGTAGGCACGTGCTTGGCTGTCTTATCACGCAATTGTTATAGCTGGAGAGTAGCCAGATGCTGGAACAGTCCACTCTTTGAATGGCAAGGACTTTGCCCCCTCCCTGCCAACACGCGAGTGTCAAGGATCTGCAAGGCTGGCTCTCGCTCTTCCTCGCAAAACGTGAGAATCGACCTGAGCTGAAGTTGCTGAACCCTGCTGTGTTGTGCCTTTAAGTTGTTTCTGACTTGTGGCGACCCTGTCACAGGGGTTTTCTTGGTCAGGAGGGGATGGCCTTTGCTTTATTCCAAGGCTGAGAGAATGTGACTTTCTCAAGGTCGCCCCGTGGGTTGCAGTGGCCAAGCAGGGATTAGAACCCTCGTCTCTAGAGTTGTCCAGTGCTCACACCACCACACCACACTGGGATCTCTGGACCCTGTCCCTAAAATAAGTCCAGTGCCATGGAGATACAAGCGCCATTTAAGTTCAGACTGAAACACAGGCTGGAATGCACCGTCCACCGTAGAGATAAATATGCCATGTCTGAATGGGACCCACTGCATTTTGCTTTCATGCCAATCGAGTTCATGGGTCAACAGCTCGCTTAAAAAGGGCAACAATCCAGACACGAGGATATGCGTGCGAGACAGAGGCACAGAACGGCTTCCTGCGTTGTCTTTGTAGCCCAGCTTTCTGCCATCATGTCATCCTCCCAGCCAACAGCCTTGCGGGCTGAGTGTGCTGTAATCCAATACATCTGGAGCGTATCAGGCTGGTTTAGACAGGGACAGGCCACAGCACCAGATTCAAGGGGATTTTCAGACCCCTGGGACTCTCCGAGGACTGTGCAGACAGCTAAAAACAGCCCCAAAACCCCAAAGTGGAAGTGGCCAGAAGACTACTTCTGTTTTTGAAAAAACGGCAGTTCCTAAAATGTTAAGTAGCTGCAAGGGCCTCCCTCCCCACAACCTCTTTAAAATGTACATTACCACTCCTGGGCCCTTTCACGCTATAGAATTGTCACACTACATTCCGCTTTACCTACCGTAGCAACATCCTTTGGAATCGCGGGGTTGGTGGATTTAGGATAAGGAATGTTTGGCCAGAGAGCTCTAGCATGCCGCTAGAAGTTCCAGGGTTCCACTGGATGCAGCCCTGGCAGTTAAAGTGGAATCATAGCCCTATAACTGTGCAGCCAGAAGGGACACGAAAACTTCCAGGGCAGTCAGCTCACCTTGGGTTTGGGCCAGAAGAAGGGGTGTCTGGAGGGGCTGAGGGCCACAGAAACAGTGTTATACGGACCCCCCAAGCCACAAAGTAAGTCTTTAAGTAAAGCATTTGTCTGGTGTGAGATGTATTTTCACGCATGGAAACACTCATACACTCTGGTTTTGAGGCTTAGCCAATGACGTCCCATGCCTCCCATGTCTGTGGAGTGATAAATCTGCTCCAGGTTTTAGTCTGAATCAGCTGTCCAAGAGGTTGAATCCTTTTCTCCAAATAAGTTCAACACTTTGGATACGTCCTTTAAAGTTCGGGCTAAACTTTGGAGTGGAATCACCTCCTTGCTACCAGAAGAGACGTTGTTCCCTGCTGGATTTTCCTGCCATCCAGCCTCTTTCAGCCCAAGATGGCTAACTAATTGATCCTGGGACAAAGTCATGGGACAGCAAGGCTTAAACATGTCCTATTCCTGCCCAGCATCAAAAGAAATAGGAATTTTATGTGTGCGATAATGAAATATCTGGATTTTGTAGCACAGAGCTTCCAGTGTAAACAAGTCAGTTTATCTCTTGATAACTGCAACGTTAAAAAACAATTTCTATGTGTGAATAGGCCAATGGTACAAAAACATCTCGTATCCTCCTCCCATGGCTTCCACAGGTCTTTTTCACTGAAATTGATGTAGCTTCCAATCACCAACATTTCCATAACCAAAGGTTTTGGTTCACTCATTTTAGTTCTAGATCAGTCATTTCTCAGTCAGTCATTTGCATGCAAATGTGGTTGCAAATGTGTTTTTGTTTTTCTTGTCATCATTTTGGTTGTTTGCAACTCTTCCTTCCACCCAGTGATTTGAACTAGAAAGCTGGAGACGTGTATACACTACTTGGTTATTGAACCTTTGGTGGCCTGCTGTCCACATCTGTGAGCTAAAAAATATGGCAATACAACCCCATCTTGTTTCTTTTATGCTGAACCAAGTTGTTTGGAGAAGAATTTACCCATGTGCAAGATGTAAGCAGATTCAACTCTGTCTTATATCCCATAATAAATGATCTGCCCATGAGGTATTGGGGCATTATGCCCCTTTCTTCACATGTATTGTTTGTCTGGTTTGTTAGCACACCTAACAATCCAGCACATAATGGTTCTGTGGGAAGGAAAGGCTGGGCAGAGAGAGATACATCCCTGCAAGAATCAGTGAGTCATGAGAGAGCTTTCCAGAAAGGAGCCGCCGTGCCTCCCACCGGCAGGGGGTGCCCCAGTCGCTGAGCGATTCAACGGGCCACGGAGATGCCTTGGAAGAGATTTAGCCACAAGAAGACAGGCGCTGCAACATAATCCTACCGGTGTGTGTGTGTGTGTGTATGTGTCTTCAAGTTGACTCTCAGCTTATGGTGATCTCATGAATGTCGTAGGGTTTCTTAGGCAAGGAGTACTCAGAGGTGCTTTTATCAGTTGCTGCCCTTGAAATGGAGACTACAGCACCTGGTCTTCACTGGCAGCTTCCCATCCACTTACTAACCAGAGCTGACCCTGCTTAGCTTGCAAGATTAAATGGGACCTGGAGCCTTTGTTTAGAATATTTAGGCTAGGCTAGTTGTTCTTGTGTGCCTTCAATTCATTTCTGACATACGGTGACTCTAAGGTAAACTTATCATGAGATTTTCTAGGGCTGAGAGTGTGTGATGTGCCCAAGGTTACGCAGTGGGTTTCCATGGCCAAGCAACCCTGATCTCCAGGGTTGTAAAACAACCCTCAGACCACTGCACCACACTGGATCTTACTGGTCGGGCTCACTGGTTATAAAATGAGTGTTTGTGGTCACTCATCAGTGACATCTCAGTCAGCTTCATGAAGAGAAGACTGAGGGGTGACATGATTGTCCTCTTTAAATACCTGAAGGACTGTCGCAGAGAGGAGGGGGCGAGAGTTCTGTGCTGCCCCAGGTGGTAAGACCAGGTCTGTTGGTTTGAAGTTACAAGAGGATAGATTTTGACTGAACATTAGAAGGAACTTCCTGACCTTGAGAAAGTTTTAACAATGGAATCAGTTGGCTAGAGAGATGATGGGGTTTCCTTCTTTAAACTTTAAAAGAGTTATCCTAGGTACTGAAACCTAATTCCAAAATTGGTGACAAATGAAGGTAGCAACAATTCACCTTTTAGTAGGTGGGGTTTAAACTGTTTAGCTTCAAAAATACCTATTTTTTTCAAAACCAGAGGTAGACAATGGACCAATTCTCTTCTCCCCCCCTCCACATTTTAAAAGCTTTTTTCACAGTCTGCGAAGCCTCCAGACTTCACCAGGGGAGAAAACTTGCCTTCAGACCTGCTTAAGTTGCCCGGGTTACACACTGACACCAGCAGCAGCAGTTCCAGGTCTGAGACAGGAACATATTCCAACCCTCTTTGGAGACTCCAGGCACTGGACCCAGAGCTGCTTACAAACAATGAGTTTAGTTGGACTTTCCAGTGGAGGAGGATAGAGGGAGATGGGATCCAAGATGAATGCACGATAACCTGTCTTGCTTCTTCAGCTGAGGAGAAACTGAGAGCTTGAGTGAACAGTTCTTACAGTTCTCCACACAGGAAACAAAGGGCAATAAACCACCCATTTCACCGCTTTTTATGGGACCTATAAATACCCTACCTATTGAGCATCATTTAGGAAGCAGCCTCTGAATTTTATAGGGAGTTCCACTGTTGTGTTTACGATTCTACAGATGCCTCTTGATAGCACTGCCCAGGCCCTCCTCATTCATTCATTCTCCCGAAATGTACATCTGTGTCTAAGTAGGTAATACAGGACTTTCCCTATATTTTAATTGGAGTGGGGTTCTGCCAATTGTGTGGGTATTTTCAAAATAACATCCATCTTGGCTTTAGGTTAGAGAGGATTATTTTACTTTAGAAGAACACTGAAAGAATAATTTAAGTTAATTTTAAGGGATCCCATCAAGGTTTCATAAATCTACTCCGAGATTATGCTGCTGCCAGCCACAGATGCAAGTGAAATGTCAGGAGAAAGTACTAATACAACACGGCCTCAAAACCTGGAAAACCCACAACAACCTATTTGTACAGCTCTTGCTGTCAGAAAGGTCTTCCTAATGTTTAGTCAGAAACATGTGCTTTGAATTTGCTTTGAGACCCCTAACCAGTTTGGAGGGGGGCCATTTTAGGGCAAGCAGCAAATGCGCAGCCCGGCGATGCTGGAGAGGTCTGCAAAATCAGCCTTGTGAAGGTTGTGTGTGCTCCGCAACTCCCTTATCCCACCCTAGATTTGGCTTAGGAAAATATCTCAGGCTGGGCACCTGCTATTTATTTGTACTGAAAACATTTGGCTTTGCATTGTCATCACACGCCCAAGGGGTCTAACGCTTCAGAGAGCCAAAAAGACCAAGCACAGCAACAGTGAGCCGCAGAAGAAAACCACATGACGACAGCACCTGAGAAGCAAAGATCCAGGAATGACGTCACATCCTGAAAAAGCTGAAGTTCGTCTGTCTGCCCCCTGCACGTGCTGGTTTTTCGTTCTCCTTCACAGCACTGACTTTACTTAACTCCCACCCTGTTCTTCTAGTCTCAGCTTGCAAATAAAACTTCCCCAACCCACTCTTGCTAATTTCAAAGGTCTATCTTCTGCTATATTTAGTTCTAAAGAGGAGGGAGGGGGATATAGCAGCACCTTTAAGGCCATTTCCGCAATATCCTGTTATAGTGCTCTTATTCCACTTTCAACTTCCTGTGGAATCCTGGGGTTTGCAGTTTGGGGAGGGGCATTTGGAATTCTCATCCGGAGAGCTCTTGGGCCTCAGGAAACTACAAACCCCAGAATTCCACAAGATGCTGAAAGTGGAATAATAGCACTATAACAATGTAATGTGGAAATGGCCAAAGACTGACTGTTCTTTATTTTAGCATTGTAGTGGAACTGAGATAGAGACTCACAGTTTTAGAAAAAAGATTTATTGTGCACAATGTCCCAGTGAGATCCTTTCTCAAAAGTCTAGGCCCCGCCTCTTTACATTCAAAGCAATTTATACATCTCCAGTGCAAATTCATCACATGTTCAAGAAAGGAAATTGACACAAACAATAGTTCTCACCATCCTCCTGTGTTATCTTACAAATGTTGCAAAGTAAAGGAAGCATAGCGAGGCACATTCCATCCTCCCTATCATTCTGTCTCACAGAGTTCCTTTGTATTCCTTTCAAACACAGAGTCACTTCAATTGCAGAAAAAATTAACTGCTTTTCCCTGATACCCTGAGGTCATCTAGACTGACCCAAAACTGCATGTCCACTATAGCATGACATTTCATGGATATAAACCCACTTCTTCAGATGTCATGCTCGTATTGTATCTGAAGAAGTAGATTTATGTCCGTGAAAGCTCTTGTTAAAATATCAGTCTTAATGATGCTAATATATTCCTCCCCCGCCCCAACCTTCCTCCTTTTTATGCTGCAGAGACTAACAAGCTACTTCTCTGAAAACGAATTTAGCTCTAACCCCCCCCCGCTTGTGTCTTCTAATTATAATTTCAACTCATAGCAAGAGAAGACAAAGGAAATAAGAAATGTGTCATCTTTTTCTAGCAGCAAGGAACTATTTTGAATTGAGACTGAATTCCCCCTTCCACCTCACTGGGCTGAATTTGAATAACTCTGGCCACAGTCAAATGTGGATTTCTTTGGTGTCTTTGGTGTAAAGTCAACTGGATGTGTGTAGCTTATTTAAATTCTGCCATCTTCCTCAGGATGACCAAGCAAAGAAATTGTTTCACGGAGTGTTGAGAGAAAGAGGGTAGGCCAAAGTAAGTATCGGACTACTTGGCAATTCTAGATTGCATATGAATAGAATGGGTCCTTTTTAGACTACAAGTGACCATACTGGCTTGAGGATTCTGGGAGCTGTAGTCCAAACCATAATGATGCCAGACTCTGTGGGTGATAGATACCCTAAGGCTAACTCATCACAGGGGTTTCTTGCCAAGATTTGTTCAGAGGGGATTTTCCTGTCTCCCTCTGAGGCTAAGACAGTGTGACTTGCCCAAGGTCACTCAGCGGGCTTCCACAGGTGAACAGGGATTTAAACCCTGGTCTCCAGAGTCATAGCCAAACCTTGATGCCATGCTGACTCTCACCTTTAGGTTATTTAGGCAAAAATAAATTTAAAACAAAAGCCATCCCGGTTATATCTTGCTTACTCTGCACTGTGTTGACAGACATACCACTGCTTCCCTTGTCCCTTGTCCTTTCCCCTGTTGCAAATCCGGCCCCTACAAATGAAAAGAAGATAGGAAAAGGGGGCCATGCTGAGCCTACCCAGCAAGGGTGTGAGAGACTCATTCATCCCTTTGATCCTCTGTGGGTTTTTAATTGGCCCTTGCACCACCAGCCTGGAAGGGCGAATGCTGAGATCTGGCCAACCCGTGCTGAATTCCACGTGAGAAGGCTGGTTGCTCCAGGGAGGCAGGCTTTAGCCCACAAACTAATAGGCACTTGCGGTAAGAATGGTGCCAGCCAGGGCGTCTGTGTTCTCCCTTTGCATCTGGCTTCCCAGGCTGGAAGTGTTGTTGCCCCGCGCTTAGCTGAAAAGGCAAAGCATTCCGAGACAATTACACGGGGAAGGAACACCCAGGCCTGGGCGGTGGCTGCTTCGCTCGTGAGGTTGCTGGCCTCACTGCATGCCACACGGGTGAGCAAAGGGAAAGGGAAAATGTATAGCCACGGGGCACTGCAAGGGTTAAGGAGGCGGGAATGGTCCTTCTGTTCACTGCCTGGAAAAAAGAGAGAGAGGGCAGTGGGGACATCCAAGAGATCAGATGTGCAAGAGAGATGGAGGATAAGTTTCTCCATCAATGAGATGGAACAGAATGTCACGTCCACAGAGTTAGCAGCCAGTTGCATGACACTGTGTTGTTGCACAACTCCAGTATCTTGGATAATGCCTTTAAACATGAACTAAACCTGAACGGATTTACTCCATCGCTAAATGAAACACACCTGTTGCACATCGCAGGCTTCTTGTACTGGGATGCAGTCAGAGCGGAGGTGATAGATCCCTCTCTTCTCACTCTCCCCACTAGTTGGTATCAATTATTGTTGTTCCATCCCCATTTCCCAATTGTAGAATTAGTGAAGAGGCAGGATAAATGTTGCCATTGCTGTCTCTGAAATTATGGCCTTGCTCAAGCCAACCAGAACAACAGTGGAGAGGATAGACCAGTGGTTCTCAACCTGTGGGTACCCAGATGTTTGTGGACTTCAGCTCCCAGAAGCCCCAGCCACTATGGTCAGTGCTCAGGGCTTCTGGGAGCTGAAGTCCAAAAATATCTGGGGACCCACAGGTTGAGAACCACTGGGATAGACAAAGCTGCCCCTTTCTATTGCCCTGAAAAGGGAACGCTTTGGCCCCAAGAAGTGTCCCTCGTGGTCTTGTAGCACCACAAAACCTGGCTCAATACAGAGCAAAGCCAGCCCTCCAGTGAGGGAGCTGTGTTTGCAACTGTTCCAGGATTCAAGAAGAATTCAAGAAAGATATTGACAAGCTGGAATGTGTCCAGTGGAGGGCCACCAAAATGGTTGGAGACCTGGAAACCATGAAGCCCTATGAGGAGAAGCTTAGGGAGCTGGGTATGTTTAGCCCAGTGAAGAGAAGGTTAAGAAGCTACATGATAGCTATGTTCAAAGATCTGAAGGGATGTCATATGGAAGATGGAGCAAGGTTGTTTTCTGCTGCTCCAGAGACTAGGACATGGAGCAATGGATTCATGATGCAGATTCCATTTAAATGCCAGGTGGAAAACAAACGAGATTCCATCTAAACATTAGGAAGAAATTCCTGATGGTAAGGGCAGTGGAATACACGGCAGTGTATTGGAATGTGGTTGAGTCTCTTTCTTTGGAACTTTTTAAATAGAAGCTGTATGGCCATCTGTCGGGAGTGTTTTGATGGTGTATTCCTGCATGGCAGAAGGGGGTTGGACTGGATGGCCCTAGGGGTCTCTCCCAACTCTGTGATTCCATGATTCTAGGATCCAAGCCACTTTAACCAGGCCTTGCCTGTAGACCAGTTAAGCTGGTGGGAAAAGAAACATACAGCCTCTTTGGATGGGTGCCTGAGTGTCGGCTGCAGTATGTGTGCATCTCCCACTGAGATCCTGTTTCACACTGGCAGAGAGGAATGCTTGTCTGTGTAAGTTACGCAGGATGTCTGAAGGGAGAGACATAGGAAATCCAAGAGGGTGAGGTGACTGGAGTGATAAAGCTCTTCCATCATTCATCCCAGGGATGAAAGAGCGTCTCCTGGCTCATGCTGCATAGCCTAGAAAAGAACCAATGCACAAGGAGATAACGGGTATCTCCTTGTGTAATGTCTAAGAAACTGCTTACACTGACATAGTCTCCAGGTAGGCTACCATAAGTCACCAGTGGCCCATTCACACTACTTAGGTCATTTCTGCCCTACACTGTCCTAGTGCTATTATTCCACTTACAACCTCCTGTGGAATTCTAGGGGTTGTAGTTTGCCGAGGCCGAAGAGCTCTCTGGCTGAGAATTCTAAAGACCCCTTCCTAAACTGGAAACCCCAGGATTCCATAGGAGGTTGGAAGTGGAATAATAGCGCTATAACAGTGCAGGGCGGAAATGGCCAAGGATGATGGAGCTCTGAGATCAGTCTAGTGCAGAAATGGCCATAGTTATAGCACCATGATCCCACTTCAGCTTTTGTGGCAACATCCTGTGGAATCCTGGGATTTGCATTTTTTTGGCAGAGGGAATTAGAATTCTTAGCTAGAGTGCACTAGTGCCTTCCCAAGCTACAAAACCCCAGGATTCCATTGAATGCAACCATGGCAGCTAAAATGGAATCATAGTGTATCAGTTGCATAACGTGAAAAGCCTCTTTGAATGGCTCTGTCTTGCTTTGTTCCTACCTGCTGGTACATCTTTGCTGGCATAAGCAGGTCCTCAGCCAATATGTGTCTCCCACTCTCTTTGAGCAGTCGCGCTTGTTTCTTTCTCACAGAGGCATTGCACCTCATGTAAAAAAGGCAAACCAGAAATCCTATGTGCAGAGCTCAGAAACTGAATTACTGCTCCCAGATTTCCCCCTGAGCCAGCATGGCTGCAAGTGGTCTCAGGGACTCTGGGAGCTGTAGTCCAAAAAGGAACTTTTTCCCAGCTGGTCTTAAGATGGAGGCATGTGAACCAGCACCACCACTCCGCCACACCACCATTTTATTGTCAGAATCATGGCACCACACTGACACCTGGTTCAAAGGACTGGAAATACTGGTCATTTCTGCATTAGACTGTTATAGCGCTATGATTCTAATCATAGCTCTATAACAGTCTAGTGTGGAAATGGTCACTGTATTGTAAGTTAGAGCAGACTTGGATTCCATGTGCAGCAAAGGCCTGTCTTTTTATCTGCGTATTTATACTTCAAAGTGCATGTTGCCAGTTCATAAATAACCAAGATCAGGAGAGGAAGGATCTAAAAATTCAGTAACTCCAGATCCTGAGCAGCCCAGCTAGGTTCTGCCCTAGCTTTTCTGGCATTCTCTTGGTGCGCCAAAAGCACAGCTGTGAAAAGGTAAGCAGTAGTGACAAGAAGAAAAAAGGCTTCAATGATCCCACACTAGAGATGGAAATAATGCAAATCCGAGCAACCTTAGACCCTAGCAATAGGCAGAAATAGCCGATAGACAGGAATCCTGGGAGCTGCAGTTTGACAATTCCTGGTGGGCCACATGATTCCCACCGCTACCATATACTGAGGTACAGAGAAGCGTAAAACATTTCTTACCCATCTTTATAATGTGTTTACGGTAGGGTTGCGAGATCAGGATTCTCCTGGGCCTTGAGATTGCAGAAGCAAAACCTGAGGCTAAGGGGTGACCCCTTGCAATGTCACAGTGAGTGGGCCCTGCTGAGGTTAAAAGGGGTATCCCCCAGTGAAATCATTCCCGTGATACCTCAAGCATCAGCCTCCATGGCTCAGAGTGTGCCTTTCAAGTAAATAAACACTGAGCCCAACAAGTTAGGAAATGTCTGAAGGCAGCGCTCTTGCCCTGGAATTCCTCCTCCTCTCCTTGTGGACCAGAGACGAGGGTCCATGCAAAGAGATCTGGGAGCCCTACAACAGACACAGTGGTCATGAAGGAAGGAGGGCATTGGAGAGATAGGTTGATCAGAATCAAGTTTTTCCCTTGTTTTCCCCATCACCAATGTGCAACTGTAGAAAAATTGCAACTGCAGGTGTAGCACATTAGCAGGATTCCAGCCATCAAATTGTGTGTTAAATCTACCAGTCCTGCTCTTTCTCCCTGATCCAGCCCAGAGAAGTGATATTTTTACAATCAAGATACTCCATTTCACCCTTGCACCATCCAGGACTACTTGCACACAAGACTTTTCTGAACAGAGACCAGTGTAGGAACAAACACTGCATGCCTGTGTGCCTTGACATCTGAAAAGGATGTGTTTACTTTGTTGTGATTGCCCACAACACACCACAGCCCAGCACCACACCAGTTAAAGGTCCACGTTTGACGTCTGAATTACACAATACCCGCATGGAAATGATAATTACAGTGCCAGTGAAAATGCTGTCGTTATATAATTGCTTTCCACACTGACGCTAACAACAATTGGGCAGGTAATTGCAGAAACTGGAGTGAGCTAATGAGAGGAGTTTGGTCCTAGAAACAGAGCCCAGCCTGCAGTAATCACAAGTGGAATGCGGACCTTCCATCTGAGATCGGACAATTGTTGCAGAACCAACAGCAAAGTCTTCAGGAAATGTGGATGCATCATCTCAAGTGCCAGGTAAATTTACAAGAGTTGGAAGATTGAGTTTCCTGCAGGATTCTGCAGGAAATATAGATTTCAGGTGGAAGGTATATCGAAGCGCTTCTTATACCCATGAAGAACATGGGCATTTCCAGGCAGCGAGTCATGAGCAAAACATGATGCTACAGAGTATATCTCCCAGTTATAACCAGTGCATTGATGTTGGAACAGATGGATGTGGGAGGATTGATGTGCAAGCTAAATTGTCATTTTCCAAATGTTATGGGAAGCTCAGACAAATCCATATTCTGGAGTGCACAAAGCACAATGCAAGCATAAGAAGGGAAGGCTCTGTTCCAAAGATCAGGGTTGCTGGAGGAGGTTGAAAGGAGACCTCCCACCACCACTTTGTAGTTGCAAAGAGGGATTAGCACAGGATTTTCAAAACTACTCTGCTGTGCCTCCTTAGCTTCTGCACACAGGCACATATTTTTAAGAGTATAAGCGTGATCCTTTTTGTGTGCATATTTTCTGCATGTCTGTGCATGCTGCCATGTCTCCATCTGCCTGTGCAGATGTGAGTATTTTTGTCCGTGCAAAATATGTCCGCTTATAGATGCATCTAGAGGGGGCACAATTTTGTGCATCTCTCTGTACACTCCCTCTGTGTGTCCTTGTGTACAAAGTGAACTTGATACACAGAAAGGGAAATGTGTTTTGTGCAATATAAATATTACATCTATGCATGTGTCAGGAAAAAAAATTAGAAATGTTTAGAAGTATGCTGTTCGGGAATCCTGATATTTTTCTGAGTCTTTTGCATGTTTGTGCTTTCTGCATGTATTGCACATCATTCCCTTTCCTGTTTTTCTGTGTTTTGCACACTTTTGCACATGCACATATATGTGCAAAGCTTGGACTGTGCATTTCCAGCAGAATCTAAATATTCACACAGGTGTGCTTTTTGGATGCATACATGTGGCACGTGTGTATCTGCATGCTTGTATGCACATTGGCATGTGCTTCCCTAATTTGGGGGCATCTGCATGTGCACCTGCACACACCTAACATCAATATGTGAGCATGGCATCTCTGGATGCACTGTGCGCATGAGTCTCTGTGCTTTGTGGATAGATGTTTTTATAATTCCATGGATGGTTATTTACACATATACAGAAGTGTGTAAAAATGAACCATGCTTTGGGATAGAAGAAGTGGGCTTTGTGAACATATTATGCATGTATAGGCATCTGTGCAATGCATAGTTATAGGTGTGCACTTTCATCTGTGAGCATCCATTTTGTGCTTCTCTGGATGTGCATTGGTTGGGGATGGCATATTCCATTCCTTGAATGATCTGTTGACACTGGTTCCCAAATGTGTTCTTCGCTTTGCCAGTGATGTGCCACGACTATGCCCTTCCCACACGACTCATTCTATTCATCCATTTCACTTCTGCGTTAGTCATAGATGTGATGTCTTCTGAGATCCAAAGAGCCTACTGTGCTGCTTCCAGCAAGATTACCTGTTGTCTTCTCTCCCGTGTTGTTTTTGCAAAAGCAGTGGACAATTCCCACACAGCTTTGTAGGATGCACACGTCGTTCTCCACTATAAAGGGGTGTGTGTGTGTGTGTGTGTGTGTGTGTGTTGTTCCAGACTTAGGGTTGTAAATCCTTGATTATTTCATCCTTGCATGTGAGGGTGAATAATTGAAGTGGTTTTCTTCCTCTTGTGGGAGAATATGAGTATTCCTCTGCTGCATTCTCTCTATATTTGAATGTATTGAAGGGTTGTGGAAGAATTATTTTATGTAGAAAAAGATAAGGTCCTCTGTGAACACACATACACACACACAGCTGTTTTTCTATGCAGAAAACAGGGTCTTGCACAGGAATCACTGTTCTCTGTGCAAGAAAACCCATCTTCTGCAAAGAAAACAGGACTTTATGAAAAATAAAAGACATTCCACAGAATAATTCCTCCTCAACAATTCAGGATGTCAAATATTAGGAGAAAATGGCACAGAATTCTCACTGGTCCTTTATTCTTCATGACAAGGATTCCCAGCTGTCAGGAAAGCCATTTTTCAAATTAACAATGTTCTTCACATCCCTATTCAGACTTCCAGGTTCAGTGGTAGGAAATACAGTCCCCCTTCTGACACCACAGCATCACATAGATGGTACTGAGGGCAACAGTGTTGTGGCCAATGGCCATTTTTCCACCTTGTGGGACCATTTGGGAGCTGCAAAGATCCCCCACCCGCCCACCCCAAAAAAATAAAACGTAGAACCCAGAAGTGCCCAGAAATCTACTTCTCGTTTTGAAAACCAGGTTTTTTAAACATGTTGTTTCTACAGTCTGTTTAAAAAGTGAGTGGCCAGTGCCGGAGGCATTTTTTTTTTACAATTTTTTAGCCAGAAGTAGGACCCACTGAGTGACCTTGAGTGCATCTCACTCTCTCAGCCCCAGAAAACCCCATGATAGGTTTGTCTTAGGGTCACACCACCAACAAATGGTGGTCTGGAAGAATTGAGGGCCACAAAAAAATAGCTTTGGAGGCTGTACGTGTGTGCCAGGTGTGCAATTTCCCCACCCCTGGCTTAGACAGAAATGCTAAGTGGAAGAACGGAGAAATAGGACACAGCAATTCCACTCCAAGCATGGTCCATAGACGGGTGCCAGTCTATCAGCCATCAGCTCCTGGTCCGCTCTGAGTTTCTAGGAAACAAAGAAACAACTATGGCCAATAGCCAACCTAACAGGGTACCAGTCTCTCGCACATGGAGGGATGCCAGTCCCTCCCAAGAGCTCTGAGATAGAGCTCTTGTGGCTTAATGTTTTGTGCAGAAGGGAAATGTTGGCAACGGTTTCATGGGCACATGTGATTTCTATGGGGGGGTGGTATCCAGTTTTGATCCTCCACATAGTTTTGGACTTCAGCTCCCAGAATCCTGACCACTGGCTAAGCTGGGGGGTGTTTCTGCAACCTGATGCCCAAAACAGCTGGAGGACCAGAGGAGGAGAACTATTGCTTGCTTCACTGCCTGGAAGCCGATGATTAATAAGGGCATAATATATGTTGTATTCTGTATTGAAAACAATAATCTAATTACCTCTCTCCCCCTCCTTCAGCACAGTTGGGCAGAACAAAGTAGTTCTTCCAAAGGCAGTTACATAATTTTCTTGTCACAACAGGTGTGTCCCAAGGAAGTCTTCCTGAGACACCCAGCTATGTTGTAAGCGCCAGGAACACATCTCTCTCCCCCTCCAACAGCTCCCCGTGTCCTGTCGTATTAGTCGGGAGGGCCTCTTACAGGACAAAATGTCACTTCTTCGTGAAACTCTCCTCCTCCTCTTTCTAAGGAGCTGCTGCTGACGTCGGTCAAATTCTTGGCCCTGGGTGGGACTGGGAAGTCACAATTTAGGTGTACAGAGGACCAAAGAAAACAGGCAACAAGCACTCAGCTGATGTTTTGTTTTGGTTTCACCTCCTGCAGAGCTTTTCATAAAAGATGCTTTAATGTGCTGGAATGCAAAAGACAACCATAGGGTCACATGTAGCTCCCCTAGGCTCTTTTTTTGCCCCCCCCACAAAGGTTTCAGATTCTGCTGGGCATCCCCTTTGTTTGGCCCCCTCCTGGAAGGACGCTCACCTTTTAAATACTTTTAAATCACTTGCAGTGCTACCTTGCCTTGTTTAACCTCAAAACATACCAGCCAAGATCCTACATCAGAGGCTATGACGCATAATATGATGCTATGTTGCTGATGTGATGCACAACCATGCTAGTGAACTGCAAGGGTGCACAAAGGAACACCATGCAAGATGTCCTGTCGGGCAACAGGGGCTCCCAGTGTGCACTGGACCCACTGTGCTTTGGGAAACCCTGACCTTTAGGACATGTTGTGCAACAGCTGCACTGTTGGCTCCACTTGAACTGTGTCTCTGCTCTCCTCTGAGAATATGAAGTTCCACAGTGGGGCAATTCAACTTTACACAATCGTTAAGTCAATTTGTTGTTGTTGTTGTTGTTGTATGACTTCAAGTCATTTCCAACTTTTGGCCACCCTAAAGCAAGCCTATCGCGGGGTTTTCTGAGGCTGAGAGTGTGTGATGTGCCCAAGGTCACCCAGTGGGTTTCCATGGCAAGGAATCAAACTCTGGTCTCCTAGGTTCGAATCCGAAGCTCAAACCACTACACCATGTTGGCTTTTGCTTAGTTAAGATTGTTGCTGTTGTTCTGTGCCTTCAAGTCATTTATGACTTACAGTGATCCTAAGGTGAACCTATCATGGGATTTTCTGAGACTGAGAGCATGTGACACACCCAGGGTCACCCAGTGGGTTTCCATGGCCAAGCAGGGAATCAAACCCAGGTCTTTAAGGTCGTAGTCCAAATCTCTGTATTACAGTGCATCCAGCCACAGGAAAAGAGCTGAATGTATCTCCACTGATTCTCTCTGCTCTCCAATAATATGGAAATGTTTTTGTTGCAGGGGCTGCATTGCTCTAAAAATGGGTTCTCGGGGGCTTGCATAGGGAGACGTAGCTATGTGTCCTGAGGCTGAATTCCAGCCTTTGTATCTCCTGCTCCAACACTTTATGTACACTACACAAGGCAAAATTGACACAAGGCCATATCAATTTTCCCCAATCCCCCAATAGAGCATTGCTTTGGAGCACTGTGGGAAACTAACACGTTAACTAGATGCCCTCATCCAGGATCCAAGATTACTTCTGACCACTCTCAAAAAAGTCCATCAGAGCCTACCAGTGGAGGAGGAGGCAGAGCAATGACGGAAGGAGCAAATTGTCCAAAGAGTCCCCTTAAAACTGAGGCTGACCCTGGGTGTGATGCTGTTAGCATATAGAAGCTATAATACAAGTTCAGATCAAAAGTCTCTTTCTAATTCAATACTGACTTCCTAACAGGAGCCAACCGGATGTCTCTTTGAAACCTACAGGTAAAGTATGATGGAGACGATCACATATGACACTGGACAGACATTCTTTTAAACAGTGAAGATTGGTATTATATTTTGATGTGAAGGTATATCTGAATGGGCATCAACACATACATTGGTGGTGATCATTTAACTCACTCCTTTCTTAATCTGTAAAGGTCCACATGATCTCCTTGCCACAGGTAAACCACATGGTCACCAAAACATTGCTACAGTTCCACACACTCCCAACTGATGCTTCCTACAGGGCATGAACATATTTTCAAAATTGTCCAACATGGATTTGGATTCCGCCAATATAATCCTATGGCTGAACCCCATCACTTACTTAAGCAAGAACTTTGGCAAGGTAAGTCCACCTGTAAATGGAGAAACTGGAAAGTGGTGGTAGCATCATATCATACATCATTACTGCTTTCAACAGAGATGGAATAACATCTCTTATGGGTAAAGTAAAATCAGCTAAGAGTTTTCCTGTTTCCTGACCAGTGAGTGACTCTCTTAATGCAGCTGTAAACATAAAGGAAGCAGGGTAGTCATATTTCTCCCTTGACACTATTTTTCACATCAAGGCCCACACCAAGTGGAAACCTTCCACTTGCCTCAACAGTTTTATGGGTGTTGCAAATGTTCCCTGAGGTTATCGAGAGGGCAACTGTTGTGTCTTAATAACCATGTGATTCCTGAACTTCTCATACCAAAAAAAGAAGCCCAGTTTCTGATGGGCCTGTGGTTGTTGTGGTTATGCTCAGTCAAATGTTGCCCCACTCCTTTATGCAATGTTTCCAGAAGTTGCCAGTGACAGTGAACGAGAAGCCAGGCGCAAACAGGATGTCATGCGGCTGTTTACATCTCTTGCCTCAAAGTTCCTCACACCTTACCACACAACATCTTGGTCTCCAGACCTATGCTTCTCATACAAGAAGACTGAAGAAACCCCTCTGGACCAAAACTATTTGTCACTTGGGGGGTGTGGGACAAAAGAAATACACCATGTAATGTATTTCCTCACAAGCTGATGGAGCCTTTGTGTGTGTCAACTAGATGGTGTGAGAAAAGAAGCATCCAGAGGGTAACGTAAGAGCTCCTACATCAGAGAGGGAAGTCATGCAGCCCTCCAGGCATTGCTGGGCTGCAACTACCAGCATCCCTAGTCCCTAGCATAGCCAAGAAGGAGGAATGCTGGGAGCCGCAACCCAAGAATATCTGGTAGGGTATATGAGTCCCACCACCACCACCATGCCCATGCTGAGGTGGAGTGAGAAATAAGAAATTTGCATAGATGGTAAGGCTGCCAAGTCAGGACAATCCTAGGCCCTGAGATTTCAAGGACAAGACCTGAGATCTAGGGATGTTCCTCCTTATCTGATGTCACAAGGTGGGCCCTGGTGATGTTACAAGGGAGATGAGATTCTGCTCTGCATCAATAGGAGTATAGTGCCTAGGTCAAGGAAAGTGATGGTACCTTTCTATTCTGCTTTGGTCAGACTCCATCTGGAATATTGTGTCCCGTTCTGGGCACTACCGTTCAGGAAGGATACGGACAAACCGGAATGTGTCCAGAGGTGGGTGACCAAAACGGTAAAAGGCCTGGAAACCATGAAGAATGGTTTAGGGAGTTGGGGATGTTAGCCTGGAGAAAAGAAGGTTAAGAGGGGACATAATATTTTTAAATATGGAGGATGGAACAAAGCTGTTTTCTGCTGCTCCAGAGACTAGGACACTATGGAGCAACGGCTTCAAAGTTCAGGAAAAGAGATTCCATCTAAACATTAAGAAGAACTTGCTGAGCGTAAGAGCAGTTCAGCAGTTGAATACACTGCCTTTGAGTGTGATGGGTGAAAACTGGGTGATTTTTCAGTGCAGGAGGGATCACCCATGCCATGGCCTTTTCTGCTTCTGATTTCTCTGTGAGCCTGTGACAGTCTAAATCAATGGTAGGCAACTCCAAAGAAGGTCACAACCATTCTTCACCCTCACAATCCATAGTAGGGTGAGGCCAACTTGACCAGAAATAATGTCACATCACTTCCAGTTCCCATGAGTCTCACTTTGCCCGCTCTATGAGAAAGACCAATATGTTTTTTCTGCGCAGTGCGCTCCCAAAGTCACCTGCTCTAACCCATGTCAGTACTTTATGACTGTGTGGAAGACTTGCAAAGAACAGCATGAGTTTGCTCTCCTTCTCTCACA
The DNA here is from genome assembly GCA_948472985.1 of Iguana delicatissima. Taxonomy (NCBI): domain Eukaryota; kingdom Metazoa; phylum Chordata; class Lepidosauria; order Squamata; family Iguanidae; genus Iguana; species Iguana delicatissima. The sequence continues at coordinate 47,693 of CAOKZL010003073.1, forward strand.
CCCCCACAATGAAATGTGGGGCCAGCAGCACTAAAACTATGTCCCCAGTACTTGAAATGAGAGTAGCCTGGTTGAATCCCTATGAACTCTAAGATGGTGGTTGGAATGCTGTTGGTTAGTCTCCGCTAGAGAAGACCCATTGCTGAATGGTGAGTTGACATGTAAATAAATGCCATTGATTCAATGGGTCTCCTGTAGTTCAGAATATCAATAGGGTTTGGGGAGGCATCTGTCAGCAACCCTGCGAAATGTCCTCTCCTCAGCAGATGAGGCAAACATCCAGGACCAACGTGGGAACAGTCATGTCCTCACCCTGAGTTAGCTGCCTCCTGGAACTTGTTCTGCCTGTTTTGCTGCCAGCTTCACACGCTCCCAAAGGACAGTACCACGGCTCTTCTCCTCAGTGGGTGCGTGAAAGGTGCCCAGCTTCACCAGGTGTAGAGATGAATCCTTTGATGCACCAAACGTTCTCACAAATGAAATAAAGATCACGGATGGACGAGGTATGACAGATGAGCTACAATAGAATAAATGAGATATACCTTCTAACAAAAGAAGGTATGACAGAGTTTGTAAAAGTTTGCCCCTGGGACTCCATGTGGCCTTCCAAGCCACTTTTGTGGCTTTTGACCTCTTTCAGCTCCCCAAACTGTCCTTCTTTTGCTCCCCCTGCCAAAGTTGAGGCACATCTCCTATATCGTTCTTTTGAAAAGTTTCCATTTTAACATATATATCTATATCTGTGTCTGTCTGTCTGTCCCTCTCTCTCTCTCTCTCATGAGCTGCCTTGGGCCTCATATCAGGAGAACGAAGGATAATAAATTTATTACAGTACAATACAATGCAGCACAGTAGAGTAGAGTACAATACACATCATTTCATCATTAGTTTGAGCTGTAGTCTAAATTATCATCACAAAAATGTCTAGTCATGAACAGAATGGGTTATAGAAACAGAAGAAAAATGGAATTATGTCACTAATATTTTCTGTGACAGAAAGGGACTCTATGGAATAGACATGATTATTATCCACCCTCCAGGAAAAAGGCTTTATTTCTCCATCAGAATGTGAGCTCTAGTTTTAGGATAAATGATTATTGCCACAGGAAGCTCTAGCCAGTGACAAAAAGATTTATAGAAAGGAAAGAGAAATGGGATTGTGTTACTAACGTTTACTGAGGCAGGAGTTATGTTCACAGTGGTCCATCCTTAAGGGAAAGGGGTTGAGAAAGGATTTATATCTGCCCCAGAATATTAGTTCTAGATTTAGATTATTATTGCAGAAATCTCTTGCTCAGGATAAAAAGGTTTGTAGAAACTGAGCTGAAATAGGATTGTGTTGCTAATATTTACTGAGGAAAGAACAAACATGGTTATCTGGAGCGGTTGAGGAAGGATGTGTATCCCCACCCACCCACCCACCAAATATTGGTTTTAGATTTAGGATAAATGGTTATCACCACAGAAACCTCTAACCTGGGACAAAAAGACTTAAAGACACAGAAGTAAAATGGGATTGTGTCACTAATTCCTCACTACACCGTTATAGTGTTATCATTCCATTTCCAACATCCTATGGAATCCTGGGGTTTGCAGTTTAGGGAGGGCCTTTAGAATTCTCAGCCAGAGAGCTCTTGGGACTCAGGAAACGACATACCCCAGAATCCCACAGGATTTTGAAAGTGGAATAATAGCACTATAACAGTGTAGTGCGGAAATGGCCTAAGACAGGAGCCGTGTCATCAAAACAGATATGGTAGCCCACGCTTCCAGGAACATTCCTTGCTGTTGTTGCAGGACTTCAGTGTCTGAACTTGTGACAGAGGAAAGAAACTTGCATTGAAACTGACAAGAGCATGAGGGACAAAGATACCTAATCAGGCAGAGCACTTTGTGGAGAGCACTGTACATTTTGGAAGCCTATCGTAGTTGCTGTTCTGCAAAAAGAAGACCTCCCGGCTGCCCCTTCTTTCCTCATTTGGGTCACCTCTGAAGTGGGGGTTGAGCTGCGCGCTCCCACATGCCTGATCTCGTGGTGCATGCATGTGCTGGAAAGCTTAGAGACTCATTAGATGAAACCCCACAAGCCCTCTGTTATGCCAACGGCACTAAGAACCCTCTCAGGCTTTAGCCCTCCTGGCTCCGGGGACCGGCTGCCAGTTTAATTGAATCTGGAGGGAAATAATACACGGAGGATTTAAGAGGGAAACTAATGAAAAATTAAAGTGAATACCAAAAACAAAACAAATCATGTTCCAAAAGAGATTAGCATACAATGGCAGACGGGGCACTCCAGGAGCTAAGCTTCAGGGCTTAGCCTGAGCTTTTGTAAGAACCAAAGGGGGAATAAGCATGAAATGGACAAGAGGCTACAGAATAGATGGAGACTCTTTAAGAAATGGAATAGATGGACAATATTCAAAGCTGGGCACCTTTCATCTAGGCTTGTTCTCATCTCTGCCTCTGTTTCCACGGGCTCACCTTCTCCCCAAACCCACTGCCAAAGAAGCAATGTGGTCAAATTACAACAGAATTTTTTGGCTAAAACAAAGTGTGGGGGCACATCTTTTTAAAAAGAAGAATCATGTTTCCCGGAATTGTGCTTCATTTTAAAAAAAAAATGCAGAAAAAGTTGTTCTGAGGTGCTCTGGGAAGGCTTTGAATGTAGCCCAGGGACCTACCTGCGGCCCATGGGTTACACGACCCCCACCTCTGCCGTATGCAGAATAGTGTATGAAATGCTATTAGGGCGAGGCTAATTCACCACTCAGAGCTCAATTCAAACTCGTTTCCAAATACTAATGCAATAGCAATGCATAGCCAGAGCATGACACATTGTTTTAACATAAACAATTCGTGGTAATTCATTCCTTTTGAAAAGCAATTCATTAAAAACAATTTATGTGCCAGAAAAAAGAAAATCACAAAACTCTGGAAGTACCATGTTACCATTAATACTATCTCCCCCCAGACACAAAAAAAGCAGTAACTCACTACTTTGCCCAACGTATTGCTTCTTACTTTTTAATTACTTTTCAGTCCCCTTTATGGAGAAAAAATATCAAAAGATAGACAGATAGACTAAAGCAGAGGGTGGGGGGCAGGATTCCCTTGAAAGCATTTTTTAGCCCTGAAATAACAAGAAAAAGTGACCAGTAGTCATTACTTGTAGCAATGCTACCAGTTACTGTTGATGCTGTGTGCCTTCAACTCATTCTTGACTTATGGCGACTCTAAGACGAACCCATCACAGGGTTTTCTTGGCAAGATTTCTTTGGAGGGGGTTTGGCTTTTCCTTCCTCCAAGGCTGAGAGAGTGTGACTTGCACAGAGTCACCCAATGGGTTTCCATGGCTGAACAGATTCTAAACCTGGTCTCCAAAACTCAGACCATACTGGCTCCGCAATCAGTTATTAATTTTTAAACAATACAAAAGTAACATTGTTATGCCTTCATAATCCTCTCCAAAAAATGTGTCACAGTTAACTCTTAATTTGAAGTTTATTTACAAAGCTTGGAAGCTCATTTGGTAAGAGAAGACTCTTCTAGAAGTCAGGAGCGAGACAGGCATTTGTAAGCATTACTGAAAGAGTGTGCCCCAGACAGAGATATGAAGAAGTTCCTGATCCCTGATGACTAAGGGTGTCTTGACACATCAAGTTTCTCTGCTGAGAAACTGGTGAAATGATTTAAAAAAAAACAAAAAACATTATGGGACTTTTTTAATGGGGAAAAAAGTTACTGCAAGAATCCTTGTTATTTGAACAAATCGTGGGTCAAGATCCTGAACCACCAGTTGTTAACTACAATGGTGATGTTCCACTGTCATTCTTAAGTCTGAAGATGCTACCTCCTGAAAAATACTTGGCCCGACAGTGTCCCCACTAAAGGGTTTCAAAGGCATGGCAGATCAGGGTGCCAGCTATAGCATTCTTGTGGCCATAGGGTGCATGGTGAACAAGCAGCTGGAGAGATCCCCATCGGGGTCCTGCCACAACCACTTGTCTCAATACACCCAGCATTCAGGAGAGTGCTGGAGATGTCATTGCCCAGTACCCTGATCTACTGGGCCTTGCAAACCCTTTGACTGAGGTGCTGCCATGCTGAAAAAGTAGAGTTTGGGGGCCACATTTGGTCATTAATTAACTACTGATCAGCAGTGGTGTATTTAAGTCTTTTACTCCAAATCAAGTCCTTCCAAGATGCTTTCAAGTCAAGTCTCAAGCCCAGGAGCCAACTTTAACAGGAAAAAAAAAGGAGGAGGTGGTGGTGGTGTTGTGGGGGGGGGGTGTCAACAGGCATACAAGGGTCTGCAGCTCTTGAAATTGGGAATAGCACCCTTCTCACCTCCCATTTCCAAAGCTGGAGACTTTGTCAGAAGTGGGGAATAGGATCCTTCTTACTCCCCACTACTGAAGCTTCAAAGGCTTGAGAAGGAAGGATCCTTCTTCCTCAAGCCTGTTGCCTAACACATTTGCTGTTCCCCTCTGAGAAACATGCCCCGTGCTCGCTCTTAGGAAAAGTTTTAAAAGGCTCCTCGAATGTGCAGCAGGGTCAAGCTGCTGAGCAGACCTCAAGCCCATTGCCTAATGGGTTTGTGGTTCCTCTCCGAGAAACGCGCCCACACTTTGGGCATGAGACAGATTGCTGTGTGACCAGTTGACAAAAAATGATGGAAGCACTGTTCAAAGTTGCAAGGTTTCTGGATAAATGGGTTATGTTACTGAAGCAAAGGTAGCAAGCTGGTCACTAAAAATATGCAAATCATGAACTGAGTTCAGTCAGAGTGCATTTACTGCCAAATCGAGTCCCAAGTCAAGTCAATGAAGCAACTTGAGTCCAAGTCAATCAACTTGAGTCTACATCACTGTTGAAGAGGATGCCGGGCCTCGCAGTTTTTTGTGTGAAAAATGAGTTTTGCCCCCCAATAAGCATTTTGCTCAAAAAGTGTGCTTTGTGCTAACAAAGCAAAAACCTTTGGGGTTTTTGTGCAAAACACAGGTGTTATTAGGGTAATTATCCCACCCACCCCCCCGGCAGAAGCCCAGAATTACAAAAAATAATCACAAATGGAGAAAAATTTCTTGCAGTCTCACCCAACAGGGAGTAAAACCTCATTACTGAATATGAGACCAAAGCAAACGTAGTCCTAGACTATGTCTATGTCTGGGGAAGGAGGGAGGCAGAGACTGGCTCTTAGGTATTGTGAGCTCTTGCTGCAGGTGGGAGAGAAGCTGAGCATAACATCAGTGCATAAGCAATGTGCCTGAACTGGATCCCCATGCCTAAAGAACCTCTGTCCCTCCCCAGTCACCTCCTCTCCTATCTGAAGTCACAGTAACTATTAGCAACTACCCTCAGGACTACCAGAAGGTTGTTAGACATGGGAACTAACCAACACACTACTACTGCTGTGTGGCATTTCTTTAGAAAAGCCAGTAATGCAAGATGCCTTGCTGGTCTCCCTCAGGATAGCTGCGAGACATGACAGACCACACAAATATCTGAGTCAGGCTGGGTCAGGAGAGGTTTGTAGCAAAGGGAGATGATCCAAGTTTTCTTCCATGACATACTTAGACACCTGACTCAGACGTTTCCATGAGTAAAAAGGTCCATAAGTAAAAGGGGGAAAAGGATAACAAGTCCAGCCTGTCACTGCATCAATCAGATAAAGCATAATGCTGTTCCTGTAAAGATCCATGCTCTCTCCCCACCCTGGAAAAAGCCCTGTCCTGGGTGGGCTGCTGGTTGCCTATGGGAAGAGCAGGGGGACAATTCAGATGAGAAAGGTGTAACTGTTCTGGACTGGAGGACCAGTGCTGATGTCAGATTCAATTGTCAGGCCAAATAGGTTCTATATGTGGAAAATGGGAAAGGGAGCAATTACATTATCTTGTCTTTTGCCTCAGGCGGTAAAATATCCTGGGATGGCCCTGCAAGAACTGTCCTGTTTCCTTTCAGAAAGAGCAGGATAGCAACCAGACACATCCTGGCTGTGGCCAGGTACAACTAAGTCCAGAGTCTGCTACTAGATAAACCCGGGCTGAACAATGACGACCTATCTAGAGGCCAATTTTCCCACAATGGGACCTTCAGTCACTGCTCTGACAGACAAGTTGATGGCAACTGGTGATCTCAGGTGGCTTCTTGCCCTCAGACTCCTGAGCACCAAGCTATGGCTGGAAACAGAAGCCAACTGGTTGTTGTCGTTCTGTGCTTCCAAGTTGGCTTTGACATATGGTAACTCTGTGAATGAGACATCTGCAAGCACCTTGGTCATCAACAGCTCTCATCAGGTCTTGCATATTCAGGACTATGGCTTCCTTGAGTGAGTCAATCCACCTGTAATGAGGTTTTCCTCTTTTCCTATTGCCTCCTCCTTAACTGACTGCTATCTTTTCCAAAGAGTCACGTCGTCTCATGATATGCCCAAATGTACACGAGAGCCTCCCTCTCTTCTAGTGAGAGTTCAGGCTTGTTTTGCTCTTGAACTCATTCATTTGTCTTTTGAGTCAATCCACGGTATCTGTAGAACTCTCCTCCGAATTGATTTTTCCCTGCCAGCATTCTTCAACAGTCCAGCCTTCCTCTCCACACATAGAATGCTATGGCAAGGTTGATACTGACTTTGATATATCCTTCCTCATGGGGATCAGTCAGAAAAAGTCAGAATCAATTGAATAATCCAGTAAGTTGGAAATGTTTGATTGAAAAGGGGCAGCTTAACTGGAAGTGATTGACTTAAGCTGGCATTTCAGCATTATCTAAACTCCAGAATTAAGTTATTAATTAATTAAATGAGAAGGAGTGCTCAAGAGCCAACAGAATCATTTGATGAATGCCAACAGCTAGCATGTACGGCTTGAAAGGAGGGTGGTTTTCTTGGAATTCAGGTGGTCTTCCTGTGTTCTTCACCAAGCACCACACAGAGGCTGCTCATCTGCCACAGGAAACTGATTTTAAAAGCTTATAACTCTAGAGTTTCTGCTGGTATGCATGTCGAAAGCAGTCATCAGCTGCCTTAGGTCCTTCCCAGGAGAAAGGTGGGATTAAAATAAAATAAGGTAATAAATCGATGATGATTGTGGTATTTTTGAGCTTAAATCTGGTACAGATAGGGCCTTCCTTATCCGGAAATCCAAAAATCTCCAAAAACCAAAACTTTTTGCTGCCAGACTCCCTCTTCTACTTCTGAGGTGGCAGCTACAGTGCTCCTGTTCACTGGTCTCTCAGAGCCTCAGTCTCTCTCTTTTTGCCGGCAACCTGCCACGTCTACCTTTGAGGCAGCAGCTGCAGTGGTCCTGTTCATTCATCTCTCAGACCCTCAGTCTCTCAGATCCTCAGTCTCTCTCTTTTTGCTGCCAGCCGCCTGCTTCCACCTCTGAGGCGGCAGCTGCAGTGCTCCTGCTCATTCGTCTCTCAGATCTGTGGAGGGCCATAGCCACCACCTTGAAGGCAGAAGTGGGCGGCTGGTGGCAAAAAGAAACTGAGGATCTGAGAGACTCATGAGCAGGAACACCACCACAGGCACCATCTCAAAAGTGGAAGCGGGTGGCTGGCAGCAAAGAGAGAGAGACTGAAGATCTGTGAAATGGTGGGAGGCATGGATTTGCACCGAGCACTGTCCTTCCTCCCCCTTTCACAGATCCTCAGTCTCTCTCCAGCCTTGTGTTTCATACACAACACAAACAGTGAACAAACAAAGCAGGAAGCTATTCCAAAAAGGAATATTGCAAAGGAGTATTGCCAAAAAAAAAAAAAAAATCCAAAATGTGGACAAAGGAGTTTCAGACTTTAATGCTTTTAGAACAGGTGCGTGACTTAAATTTAAATAGCCATTTAACATAAATGTAATGGTTAAATTTCTGCCCCTTCTAGTGTAACTGCATTTGGATTACGTTTGTACCATATTGACAATTAACTAAATGCACTGCTAACCTTACTTTTATACTAAGGTTCTTGGGTCCCTGGCTGGGAGGGTGGGGAGAGCCATCTTCTGGAGCAGACAGAAGCAATGTTAAGACCAGGTTCATCTAAAGGAGAAGAAGGCGGGAGTGGAAAAGGAAACAGAAGGGAAAGGATTAGAGATAAATAAACCAGTAAATCTGCCTCTGTAATCGGATCACCAACTTCCTCTGCACTTAAAATGCCTGTTCTGTTGACCACACAGCCTCCTGATGAGTCACTGATACACACTCACACGAGCATAATTGGAGAGCTGAAAGTGAGACCCTGATTCAGAACTGGCACTGACAGGCATTAATAGGCAGAAATCACAAGTATGCCTACAACAGTCTGACCCTCCGCTTCTTCCCATCAGCTGGGCATGCTCTCAAAAAGGAGAACTTTCAGTTCTGGGGACAGGTCTGTAGCCTTCTGAACAGCACGTAACTTGCACACCAGGCTTTTATGTGCACAGAGCCTTAGGGGCTTTCTGCACTACACTGTTATGGTGCTCTTATTCCACTTCCAACAACCTGTGGAATCCTGGGGTTTGCAGTTGAGGGAGGGGCATTTAGAATTCTCAGCCAGAGAGCTCTTTGGCCTCAGGAAACTACAAACCCCAGAATTCCACAGGAAGTTGAAAGTGGAATAATAGCACTATAACAGTGTAGTATGGAAATGCCCAAGTCACCCTGTTATTTTTAGGTCTTACAAGCTCAGGCCCATGGTTGCCTAGGTAGGTAGGTAGGTAGGTAAGTAGATAGATAGATAGATAGATAGATAGATAGATAGATAGATAGATAGATAGATAGATAGATAGATAGATAGATAGATAGACAGATGATAGATAGATAGATAGATAGATAGATAGATAGATAGATAGATAGATAGATAGAAATTTTTACACAAAATAACATTTTTAACTTAGGCATATACTAAAATTAAAACACCATACTAAGACAGCAGAAAAGGATGAAACAGTTAAAAACATGTGCACACACATTTCAAGGATTTGAACCTCAGGAAGAACTTCTTGGTGGTCAGAGCTGTCCAGCAGTGGAATATGCTGCCTTGGAATGTAGTGGCGTCTCCTTCTTTGGAGGTTTTTAAGCAGAGGCTGGATGGCCATCTGTTGGGAATGCTTTGATGTGTGTTCCTGCATAGCAGGGGGTTGGACTCAGTGGTCCTTGGGGTCTCTTCCAACTCTATGATTCTATGATTCTATAAGGATTAATAAGACTGGTCACCCAAGGCTTTAATAAAAAGTCATGTTTTCTCTTGGTGCTTTAGCACTCATGGGGCCTCCAAGGGAGGGCCTTTCATAAATGAGAGGCCCCAGTAAGTCCTTCTCCTATGTCCCTGCATAATGGATCGTTGCTGCTAGTAGAACAGGGAGCAGAGCCCCACTGGCAGATCTCAATTCTCGAGGGCAGAATCGTAGTTTAGAAAAGCTGTGTGCTTGTGTGTCTGACCGTGTGTCTGTCTGTGTGTAAACATTTCCTTCCCAGTGGACAGGCACATGTTTCAAGTTCAGAGAACATGCAGCAATATTTCAAAGAAGGCGAAACAGGATCAGGCAGCACTGAAGAGCTCGCAGACAAACCAGTCTTTGGAGTCCAGGGTGATGGTAGCACACATGGCGGTCACGCCCAATCTCTCCCCATCTAGCAACTACGTGTTCTTTCCCTACCTGATGCAACTGGAATCAGTTTCATCTTCTTCAAATGAATTATAGGAAGAGCTCCAGCACTCGCTTGATGCAATAATGTTTATTTCCTCATAAAGTCAGCCACTGGTGTGGAATGTATCTCATGAAAACTATCACCAGCAGTGGTGGGAGTTGGCTTCCATGTCAGAGATGGGGTGGATTCACTTTGGGTTTTGCTCCGTGCTTCCAAGGAGCTAATGAAGGTGCTGAGCCCTGTCCCCAAAGCAGATTTAGTACCTGAGATATTTCTTTTAGCATTTCATGACAGATTTTCCAACTCACTGAGATGGGAGCATCAGCTGTCACCAGCTGACTAGGTGGTATCATAGTTGGCAAGGAAGGAAGAAATGCTTTGAGCTAGTCCTCACTCCATCACCCTAAACCTAAGGAGTAGAAGTAGAAAGAATGTATAAGAAAGGCTGGTGTTTTGTTGGGAATTTGCAACATCTTAAACCACAGTGGTTTGAGTGATGAACTTGGAGTTCTAGCTAAGCATCCCAAAACCCCCTGCCCACTGGCTTTTAAGTCAGCACTCCATGCAGGAAAAAATAATGTCCAATATTCTTGATCAGCTGTTAAGTATACTTAACCAAGGGCCTTTCTACTCTACACTGTTATAGTGCTATTTAGGGATGGGACGAATCTAGAATTTTCTGAATCTGAATCCAGATCCAAATCCCTGGAAGGTTCTGGGAATCCACAAATCTCACGAATCTCGAATCTTTCAAATCCTTTTTTTAAAAAGGGTTTAAAAAACAACTTTTTAAAAAGATTAAACTTTTTAAAACTTTTTTTAAACAGAACTTTTTTTTAAAAAAACTATTTTTTGGTTGGTGGATTTAAAAGATTTGATTCACCTGTTTTTGCACAGGGATGTGGATTCGCAAATCTCGAATCTTTGCTAAAGATTCGAGGATTTGGCTGGCCCGTCCCTAGTGCTATTATTCCACTGTCAACGTCCTATGGAATCCTGTGATTTGTAGTTTTGGGAAGAGCCTTTAGAATTCTCAGCCAGAGAGCTCTCTGGCCTCAGAAGACTACAAATGCCAGAATTGCGCAGGATGTTGAAAGTGGAATAATAGCACTATAACAGTGTAGTGTGGAAAGGTCTTCTCGGTCTTCTCCAATCAAGCTTTGCATGCCTAAATTTATACGCCAAGCTACAAAACCAGTAATCATTCTGTTTGCTGTAGTCTCAGCAACTTCGAATGAAGTGCGCTGTGTTGCTTGCTTGTTACAAACAAACAGTACTGTTTAACTGTTTACTCTGAGTGGAGTTTGCAGAGCGCAAGTTATCCAGGGCATGACAAAATGTGTCTCTGTCTAACGAAGAACAAAAGTTCTTTTTGCAGTAAAGTTTTTTTTTTCTGGCAATAAAGTTGAGTGGATGATGATCATGATGATTGTGATAGTAATAGACTGGTCTTGAGTAGTTAAATTTTGGTCATTTCATGAGATAGGTTCCACAAGCTGGCAATTTGGAAGGCATTTTTCAACCATTCTGTTTTTGTCCCTGTGATGAAGATCAAAGTAGAATTGGAAAAGCAAAGAAAACTGAGGATGAGAGCATCTGAAGGGCCCGTAGAATTCACATGGTAAGGCAAGGCAATGACTTGAAGGGGAAAAAAAAATCCTCAGTCTCACATTTTTATCAACCAATCTCTCTTCCTTTTGGGTAGAACTTGTATTTAGTTTTGAGCCATAATTTATTGTGTGTGTGTGTATGTGTGTGTATGTAAACAGACCTGCTTTGTGCACATAAATGAGTTTAGTTTCATCACGTCATTTGCTCTGGGACACCATAATCAAGATGCAGGTATTGGGAATTCCACTGTTCTCCAAGGAGCTGATTAGAACGAAGGATTGCATGCTTTGGGACTTTGGCTTTTTAAGAGAGGAAATGAAGAGCGTCATTACCTGTGGAGAATGAGGGCACAGCATCATTAGCTCAGGTTAAAATCCAGCCAGGACTCTGTGGTTGACACTCCAAAATCTGGTTTAAAAAATGCTGTGTGCTCTTTTAATGACTACAGCGGCTCAGGATTTCAGCAAAGTGCCTCACCTCCAAGCCTCGCACACCCAACTCAACAGAGAATGGCTCAACTAGTTCTCTATTTTGGTCAGTGTCACTTCTCAAAGACTCTACCATGGAACTCCAGTTCTAGATGGATGCACTCAATATATACAGAGAGCCTGAGTGTTAGCCTAAACTAGAGTAGACCTATTAAAACAATAGGATTTACCTACATATTGACTCACAATTCAACAATTGGGTGAATGGGTCTTCTCTACTTGTCTCTAACAGGATTCCACCCATCGTTTCAAATTTTTGGGGAGTCAGGGAAACAGGGAAGGAGATTTGAGGCTGAGGAGGGATGTGTTGACATGAAGGATGAAAGACCCTTTCTTAGATATATGCAAAAAGAAATAGCAAAAGAAAAACAACAGATTGATATCTCTGACCCTGAGGCCTTCTTATTACAGTGGCAATTTTTCAGAAGCATTGACTTTTTGGCCAACTTGATTATTTATTGAGTGAGTATCAATGGGCTGTCTCTTGCTGGTCGAAGGCCACACAGAGCTCTAGAAATGTCCATTGTGATCCATGGAAAACCACCAACCCACCCAAGTCCTCAGAACTGTTCTCTGTACAAACTCTTCAGTCATCTGCCCCCTATTTTCAGCTGCAAAGCCCTTGAAAAGGCTTTAAAACATTAGAATATGTTGTTTAGGGAAGTCCCCAACTCCCAAACAAGAATTCTCTCCTCTCCCTCCCCCCAAAATAAGCAAAAGGTGGCCATTAGTGATGAAATATTATTCCTGGCCATCAGAGTCCAACTCCCAGCCTGTGCCTCTCTGCCAGCTAGGGAGGGGAGGTGAAGGTACTTGCCCAAGAGGAGGAGGAGGCAGCAGGGAGTTTCCAATACAAACAACAACGGGAAACGCTGAGCCGAGCTAAGTCAAGGTCAAGTCCGAAAGGTCCAGAAAGCTGAAGGTCTGTCCAGAGGGGTCCGGGGAGCTGGAACACAAGGGTCATGAGGGCTTGCATAGTAATTTGCTGCAAGCAAACAGCAAACCATGCTGGCAGACTTGAATAACCACAGAGACAGGTGCTACTTGTCATTGCTTCCTTAATCTAGCCAATGCAGCTTCCCTCTGAGCTGCCCGTTTCAGCCTCCTTCGTGGCGGGCAGCTAAGGGGCTCAGGTGACTGTAGTTCTTCCAAATCACTGCTGGTTCCTTCTCCCTCTGGAGCTGGCTGGGGCAACTCTGCCCCCGCTTGTCTTTCAACTGATGGGGATGTTTGCTCATTGACCTCAGTTGATCTTCGACCTCAGAGCCATTATCTATCACTCTGGTCACCAAAATGGCACCATGACAGTAATGCTGTGGTTCCCCAGAGCTCTGCAGGAGCCAAAAATTAGCTGACGAAGCCCCAAAGCATTCTTATCTCTATTTTTGTTAGTTTAACAGGAGAAGGCTGAACCGATTGTTGAACAGTGAGTCAACGTTCACATCAGCTTTGTTGATTCAATGGCTCCACTTTAGTTGGGATTCACAATAGAACTGAGGCCATTATACGCAGCTAAACGAATCCATGTACTCAAGTAGGGCATTGAGCAGCCTGTCCGTAATTCAAGGGCAGGTTTAAAGCCTGACTCTGTGATGGTTCCTAATAGCCTACTGCTCAGAGTTCAGTATTTTCCTTCCTATTATCCTGGTTTCGCTGCTGTGATCAGCAGAGGAAAAACTCTGGCAGGTTCTAAAAAGCTGGTAGGCCTCTGAGGATGGCTTCAAATGTAGGATGTCTACCACTCAAGGAACTAGCCTAGCTACGTATAGAGAGGCCCATCATCACCAGAAGTTTGGCCACCAGGTGATGACTTGGTAATGGTGACCACAAACACAACAATGGCATTGAATAACCACAGTCTGTAATGATGGAGGGACTAACTGCACTGAAGAAATCACAGATCTTTAGGATATGCACCTGTGACATTTTTAAAACTAGTACTAGGCTAATATTATTGTTACTTGTTTAAAAAAGCAGATGTTCCCCCAACCAAAAGACAACTTTTGATACTAGGTGGACATTATGTACAACATCCCAGCTGCTGCACTGAGTGAGAAATTAGGCCCTGTACTTACAAAGTAAATGGTGCATGTAGCCATTTTGAAAGCTCTTATAGGCTTAGTGAGGATGTCATGTGGAAGATGTGCATTAGCATTTGAGATAAATCAATGAGGCCTGATCGGGCCTCAGAGAGGAGGCCAACCCACAATTGCGGTGCCACCACTGAAAAGGCCCTCTCCCCATGTCCTCACCTTGGCTAGCACTGGGGGACAGTATTAAGCTGATTTGTTTTATAAAATAATATCCCCGTGGCCTCTTTAGTTGTGCCCTGTGCCCACAAAAATGAGTTGAGGGTCAGATTTGGTCACAGATTACACTATCCCCATTCTCCCTGTCTTTTTTTCTCTCAAATCCAGAAGTAGTATAACTAGTTTATAAGACTGACAGTGCATGCACAGGGATTCTGTGGGGTTGTAGGCCAAAATAGTAACATTCCCTAGCCTTGTCCAGAAGCAGAACATGCCTGAACATTGGTGACCACACCAAAAGCAGCGAATCCTACCATTAGATCGCCAGGGAGGAAAGCAAGGGAATCCTTGTTGCCAGTTATCCAAAACAGATTTGCATGCATAGAACAACTTGAAATACTCAGCACTTGTTTCAATATTTTCTCGTCTTCTTCTCATGCCACACTGACTTGGTGTGCCCTTCTACAACTTATTTGTGTGCGCAGCACTATGGTGCTCTTTCCTCTCTGAGCAATAGCAAAGTTTTGTGTCCTCTGAAGCTGGCTGCTTTCACACTGTAGGGCATCTATTGGCTTTCCTCTCATCCCCCACTCTCTAAACTGCTTTGCAGCCACTTCCTGTCCTTAGCCTAAATCCAGGACACACAATCTGGGATTAAATTAGAGTGTCTCAGTAATCTATCAGCCAGCCTGTCGGACTTTATGTGACACACCATGCTGTCTTTATGTTACATTTCTTCGGTCAGCCTGAGCTATACTGATGAGTTTGTGCCATTCGTATATACCTTTTTCTTCAGTGAGCCCATCATATATTCTTAATTTAGTTATCAAAACTGGCATGAAATCCTGTTGGTGATTTACGCATGCAAACAGTCCCCTGTGGAAGCAGTGGGTCATTTTTGTGCAATGTACAACATCCATATTTATTCAAGGTTGTAGAAGCAGAGTTGTGCATGGATCCACACCGCACCTGGATGAGTGGTTTATTCATAGAATCACAGAGCTAGACAAGACCCCAAAGGCCATAGAGTCCAACCCCATTCTGCCATACTGGAATACACCATCAAAGCACTCCCATCAGATGGCCATCCGGCCTCTGTTTAAAAATCTTCAAAGAAGGAGACTCCACCACACTCCAGATCTACTCTGAATTCAGTTAACTAAGCAAGGAGAGAGGACAAGGGCAAAATCTTGCTCTTCTCTGTAGGCTCAGGCAAAAGCAAACTTCTGCTTCGTCTCCTAACTTTTCTGTTAATAATGTTTTCCACCTCGACCAAGTAGCTATATATCTCTTGGTTTTCATATGAGAAATGTTGGAGCTCTATGATTCATCATTAGTATCCCCAGCTTTGGGGTATTTTGCTTCTGAGCTGGACAAGTCACATCCCAAGGACTCTCTCTCAGTTTGAGCCACAGCTCCACGCAGGCTGTTTTTCTGTCTCCGTGACATTTAGGTGCCCCTGAGAACATGGAGTGAGTTTTGTTCCTGTGCAGTCCTGGGGCTGAATTTTGCACGCACTGTTCTCCAATACATGCAGACCAATGCTTAGCTGATAGCAAGTCTCCTGAGGCCATGCCAACAAATGCCACCTGTTGCCACATGGAAAGGCACGTTGTTGCCGCATGGGTTAAAGCATGATGCTTGTAGCACCTCTCTGAATACCACACCCATAGAAAGTGGCAGGAATCAGGTCACTTTGGAAGAGGTAAAACCCATTAGATTCCTATCACAGGGAGATGAATATTGTAGTAATAATAATAATAATAATAATAGTGTTAATAGCTACTTATGCAGCCAGGAGAAGGCTTAAACAAGTAGGAAGCAAGTGATACAAAGCCAGGTGAAAATCCCTGTGCTATTATCACCACACTTCCCAGGCAAAGTTTGCATCGCCTCCTTCCCATGAATTTCATAAGGTGCTATTTACACCCACTGCCAAATAATTAATGCAGGCGTTTCAATCTGGATCAGCTGCAATGCTGGCAAGACTTCTCTTTTTGTCCAGGGCCCTGTAGCTTGACACCCTTGGCCACCTCCTCCTGTGTTTATGGCTTCAGCATCAGCTGCCGTTCCACGTGAGGCCACTCCTAACTTTCTCAGCCTCCAGGATAATTGCTGAGTGGCACTGTCCACGTTCTGGAACAAAAGACTTACAGCCAGTTTCAATGTCCTTCAAGGGAAACCAGAACTGTCCACCTAATTCACCGAGATCTTTTCCAACCACCAGAGGGATACAAGGAATGGCATTTTATTAGTGACACACATCGCTGTAAGACCACCTTACATCCATGTATGTCTGGCTGTTATGAGGCTGATATTCTCTTCTTCCCTCTGCAATGTCCAAAGCACCCCAGGACTCGCCATTCCACTGTGATTGCCCTACTTGCCCATGTCCATACTGTTGCCGTTGGGGAATGGAGAGCGTCAAAGAAGGCATCCAACTCTGTTCCCATGACCAGATGCGACATAGGCCATGTCCGCACTGTTATAGTGCTGTTATACCACTTTAAGCCATCCTGTAGAATTCTGGGGTTTGTAGTTTCCTGAGGCCAAAGTACTCTCTGAGTGAAAATGCTAAATACCTCTCCCTAAACTGAAAACCCCAGGATTCCATAGGAGGTTGAGAGTGTAATAATAGTACTATAACAATGTAGTGTGGAAATGGCCTAATACTAATCTAACACTAATACTGATCTCAACCAGCATCTTGGGCAAGGCAAGTTCCTACTCTTGGACAAATTGAACAACCTTGCTTTGCCCAAGATATTGGTCAGCCCTTCCACAGATGGGTGGAGTAGAGGAGTTATCTGAACAAACCATATTTTCTTTGTTGCATGAAATAATCTAGGCTTGTTGGCAATATGTCTCCCCAATAAGAAAACTTTATTAGCAAGAGCTTAATTCCACAAAGCCACCTCCACCACCAACTGGAGTGGGAGATGCAGATTTGGCTTTCTATTCTGTCTCTTAAGCATTGCGCCAATATGTCTCCACAGTCTGCTCTTTCCAATCATGTCATGTAAATCACAATGCCTTACCTTTAGAGGAGCCAAAAGCACATAGCTTTGTTTTGTAAGTCCCTGGTTCTGGATAAACCAGTTTTACAGGTTTAGAGGATGTTTTATTCCACAGATCTTGTTTTATTCAAAAGATTTCATCTCCCATTAGCCTCAGAATCAAAACATTGCAAAATCGGACTTTACCACCTAGCTTCTTTCCTAATACAGAGCAGAAACAATAGTTGTGTGCATGTATAAACACACAAGGACTACGACTGGTATTTAGGTACTTGGAGGACAGAGGTGGGCAACTGTGATATGTCCGGGGGCTATTTATTTTGCTCTGGAACACTACATGCTAAGAAAAATGCCAGGATGCAGCAATATACACCCAGAAGCCCACATCTGTTTTTGAAACATGGGTTTTTTTTAATGTTAAACAGCGAAGGCCACCCTGCAACCCATTTACAATGTGAATTGCCCCTCCTGGAACTTTCTGGGAGAGGCAAATCCCTCTTTCGGGAGGAGAGGACAGAAAAGAGGCCATTGGATCCAGGTTGTCTGGACAACTGTACCTTCCTAAGTGAGCCTTCCTGGGCTCTGAGAAGAGGGCTTCCCCGCCGTCTCCTCACTTTCACAGACACAACAGGGCCTTCTCAGTGGCTGCTCCATGCCTTTGGCACATCCTCCTGAGAGAAAGGCTGGACAAGTTCTGTCCGTGCTGCCTTTCCATGCACAGGTGAAGCCCTTTCTTTTTCAGCAAGCTTTGGGGGAACATGACGGTTTTACACGTAAAGGTTTTTTGTTTTAGTGTGCTGTGCTACATTTCACCTCAACCGTTTAAGATACACAAATGACACCATATGACTTGCAGAAAAGAGCAAGGACTTGGAACGATGGTTGATGAAAATTAAGGAAGAAACTGCAAATGCAGGCTTACAGCTGAATATTCAGAAAACAAAAATTATGGTCACAGATGCTTTCTATAATTCTAAAGTGGGGAACAAACACTTAATTAGTTCCAGTTTATCTTGGCTCAGTCATTAATCAAAATGGAGACTGTAGTAAAGAAATTAGAAGACTAAGCTTCAGAACGGCAGCTATGAGGGAACTATAGAAGATCTTCTGTAGAAGATCCTCAGTTTTAAAGGTATATCATGAAATACTGAAGTCTGAATAGTTATATTTCCAATTTCTATGGATGGGTGTGAAAATAAGACAATAAAGAAAGCTGACCAGAAGAGAATCAATGCATCTGAAATTTGGCGGAGAGTTCTACGGACTGCCACAGACAAATGAAGAAATCAAATCAGGCTGGAATTCTCACTAAAAACTGAAATGACTAAGCTGAGGCTGTTGCGCTTTGGACACATCATGAAGCAAGGTGACCCCTTGGGAAAGATGCCAATCCTCAGTAAAGTGGAGGGAAGTAGAAAAAGAGGAAGGCCAGGATACAGGTGGACGGATTCAAACAAGGAAGCCACAGTTGCCATGAGTTTTCAAGACCTGAGCAGGGT
This sequence comes from Iguana delicatissima, assembly GCA_948472985.1. Lineage (NCBI taxonomy): Eukaryota > Metazoa > Chordata > Lepidosauria > Squamata > Iguanidae > Iguana > Iguana delicatissima. The sequence goes on from CAOKZL010003073.1 coordinate 66,183, forward strand.
AGTGGATGACCAGAGGGGCTCTTGGAGATACTTCCTTTCTTAGGCAAAGAGGTAGTTTTGCCAGTTCCTTCCTCTGAAATAGAGCCTACGGCACCTGGTATTGGTTGATAGTCTCTTGTTCAAATATAATCCAAGTACTAAGCAAGGCTGACCCTGCTTAGCTTCCAAGATCAGACAGGACCTGATGCTTTATACAGAAGAAGAAAAATGAGGATGTCAGCATCACAGGCCTGTATTTTGTATCAGATGTTGTTTCTGTAGTAGTTCGGTTATTTTCAATGGTTTTTCAAGGACTCTGAAGAAAGTCAAACAGCAGTGATTGCTGCTGCTTGTGCAAAGAATGATGATTAACTCCTTTCATCCTGGAGTCTTCTTGGCAGGCAGCCAAACAGGCCCCGTGGTGCTGTTTTGTAGGGTACCAGTTCCTCCTCGTGGGCTCTGATCTATCTAGGCAGGAGGAGAGGGTGAGTCAGGGTGGCCAGGACTTGGGATAAGTGGCTACCTGGCCTGCTGTGTCAGTGAAAGTGTTAATTTCTAATTGCAGCTCAGGGAAGTTGTTAGTTGCCAGTGGACTGACAAAGAGGTGGTGCCAGCTTTGCCCCGATGACTCACGCTGGGTAAATTAAACTAGAGAGCTCAAGGGTGGAGCTGGGCAGGAGCCTAAACTGAACTGGCCGAACCTAAGCTCCTCCATTTTGGGTAGATTTTAATGGCTGCGCAAAACGTTTTCCCATACCTTCTTCAACCATTCATGGCTCCATAAAATGGCATCTTGTTCCCACAGCAGCAGAATCCAGGCTTCTCTGTTTCATTTAATAATCTATTTGTTGTTGTGTGGCTTCAAGTTGTTTCTGACTTTTGGTGACCCTAAGGAAAACCTATCACAGAGTTTTCATGGCAAGATTTGTTCAGAAGGAATTTGCCTTTGCCTTCTTCTGATCTACATCTATATCTAATTGATATCTATACTATCTATCTAATCTAATGTTGTTGTTGTGTGCCTTCAAATTCTTTTCAACTAATGGTGACCCTAAAGTGGACCTATCACAGGGTTTTCTGGGGCTGAGAGTGTGTGATGCACTCAAGGTCACCCAGTGAGTTTCCACGGCTGAGCGGAGAATCAAACCCTGGTCTCGAGGGTGCTAGTCCAATGCTCAAATCACTACACTACTCTTGGGCTCATCTATATCTAAATTTACATCTACATCTACACCTATAGTTCCATATCTATCCATAGCAAGCCCATGATGCTGTCCAAATGTTGAGAATCCCCCAGCCAGTATAATCAATACTCATCTTGGCTAAGGAATTCTGGAAGAGGTAGTTCAAAAAATGAAAGTCACTTTGCTATGCTGTGTTCTAAGACAGTCTAGCAGATAGATCTGCTAGAGATAATAACCTTTCCAAAGACTTCTGGGACTACTACTACTTCTTCTTCTTCTTTAGCTATTCATGTCATCTGACTCTTAAATCAGATCAAATCCTTCCAACTGAAGGATTCCTTTATTTTCTAAATGTATCCAGTCCTTCATCCAATCCAGACAGCAGGTGTGATAGTACAATTTAAAGTCCAGGAGGCCCTTGTCACCTCTCCCCCTTTCATCTTGCAGGACTTTCCTCTGTAGCCAAGGTTCCTTGCCAGCTCAAATAAATTTGGCAAAAACAACTTATGTGTAAGACACCAGCAGAACCCCATCTTTCTCAGCACTAAAGAAAGCTGAAGAACGGTTGGAGAAGCAGCATAGCAAACAGCAACACCTTGGCAGCAGGTTTGGCATTTTGGACTACAGCTCCCAGAATTTTGCAGCCAGCCTGGCCTGGAATGTGTGCCAAGTGTCAAAGACCAGGAGGGACTGCTTGCCTTCCACACCTAACAACGTGCCTGCGATTAATTATACTGCACATGGCTTAGGATTTTAATTGTAAGTTGCTTTGGCAGCCACTCTTGGCTGAAAAACCAAGGTATAAATTGTAAACAGATGGTTAAGAGGCAGACTGGTGGCACCCTAGTTAGCTGACTTGTAAATAGCTATTTACCTGGGCATTTAAAAATCACATGCAGGGACCAGACAGAAAGGCTTCGCAGATATGTGTTCCCTTTCTAGCCACAAGAGACAAACCCAAGCATTTGTAGGTAAGTGGGCTTAAGATCTCAAGCCCGTCACTACTTCCAACCTTACTAGATGAACAGAATCACTGAAGCCATTTCTGCACTAGGCTGTTATAGCACTATGATTCCACTTTCAACATCCTATGGAATCCTGGGGTTTGCAGTTTCGGGAGGGGCTGAGCGGCCCCTCCCGAAACTGCAAACCCCAGGATTCCATAGGATGTTGCAAGTGGAATAATAGCACTATAAACATCTAGTGCGGAAATGGCTTGGGACATGTGTGGCCAAGCAAGCTTAGAATGTGGTCAAGATGGCAAAAGTTATTAATGAAGAACACACAAGCTAGGAGAAACTGCAGCAGTTAACTTTTGCCTGCATTTACTTGGTAAGGCAAGAGTCTACCCCTCCTCTCTTCTTCCCCCAGCGGAGTGAATCAGTGAAAACTATTTTGCACTTTGAACTCGGGCCATTTCTGCACTACACTCTAATAGTGCTATTATTATTATTCCCCTTTGGGAATAATATTTGGAATCCTGGGGTTTGCAGTTTAGGTAGGGGCATTTGGAATTCTCAGCCAGAGAGCTCTTGGGCCTCAGGAAACTATAAGACCCAGAATTCTGAAAGTGGAATAATAGCGCTGTAACAGTGTAGGGTGGAAATGGCTTCAGCCTGCAGTAATGGAAGTAAGCTGAGGAGAAAAGGGGAAGGTGGGAGGAAGAGAGAGAACCCGGGACATTATAAAAGCAGCTGAAAAAGTGCGATGACAGAGGATTCATTGGGCCCGTCCATGCCAAACTGGGGCAGTTGGAGGGTGTGTATGCTTTGCCATGGAGTCCTGGCATCCTCCCCAGCACACCACCTTGAGCTTCTCCGAAGGAATGGCAGCATGCAAATGCAGTGCGCTGAGTCTGGAGACTGCTGAGCTGCCACGGCACGTGCGGCCTGGCTGGCAAGAAATTATTCCTCTTCCCTGGGCAGGGCCGAGACACAATGGCGAGGGACTGGGGTGCGTGCACCTCCCCCTGACAACAGAGACCTTCACCCTTAGGGCTACGCCAGCCCGACCAACCGGGCTCCTTTCGCCGCCATTGAATCTCCTTGCATACAGACCGACCTGTAAAGGAAAAGAAAACATGACCAACCCGTCAGGCCACAACATCTCTGAGAACAGCTGAGGGAGGCAGAGCTAAGAGTCCCAGCAGTGTTAATTAGGCACACAGACCAAGCCAGGGTGCACGAGACTCCTCGGGTGGAGATGCCGCCGTTCTGGGTTGCCTCCCTGCTGCTACTTTCCGCATGGGAGCTAACGCAAGGAAGAAGCTGTGGGGCTTAGCCAGGACCGGGACCGGGACCAGGCCCACACAAACTGCCAGCCGTGCAAGCCAAAGGCTTTCCATCAGCCGTGGATGGAATCCACTTGGCATGTTTGACTGCAAGTTTGGGCAACTGCAGTGAGGCCATTTCCACACTACACTGTAATAGTGCTATTATTCCACTTTCAATTTCCTGTGGAATCCTGGGATTTGCAGTTTAGGGAGGGACATTGAGAATTTTCAGCCAGAGAGCTCTTTGGCCCCCGTAAACTACAAACCTCAGAATTCCACAGGATGTTGAAAGTGGAATAATAGCGCTATAACAGAGTAGTGCAGAAATGGTCTGAGTCTGTGAGCCAGTTTTCTGTCCTGTGACCCTTAAGGGGACACACAAACACACACACATACACACACTTCTTTTTTTTATTTTATTAAATTAACACACAAACATCAACAATGTTCATACAAATCTCCTAAATGTCTTCCATTCTCTTGGGGACAAGACCTTGAGAAAAACAAGAGAAAAATAATACAATACAAATGAAAAGAAGAGATAAAATATAAAATACACATACGTAAACTTCCCTCAGCTGTCTTTGGTTGCTATTTCTCGTTTAAGGCGGAAGAGTATTATATTATACATTCATTGTTTTGATTCTGTCATATTCACTTTACATATAATCTACATTTTTAAATTCTTTCTAGTTAGTTTCCAAAATCTAAAGTCATCTATCAAATCTATTTTTTATGAAAAGTAAATCTCCAACATAGAAAACGTAGTACCTTTAGACTGGAGCTAGTGGAGCTAGGGTTTGCAGTTTCGGGAGGGGCCTAAACTGCAAACTCCAGGATTCCATAGGATGTTGCAAGTGGAATAATAGCGCTTTAACAGTCTAGTGCGGAAATGGCCATAGCTAAGGTTGCCAGTTCAGGACTGTAGAACACTGCTGCCCTCCTAGCTGTGCTAGAGATTTGCACTCAGCCCTTTGCTCTTACCTGGAGGTGAGCCCCCAAAAGTGGAAAATTAGCACCCCTCATTAAAACTGGAGACTCAGGGCCAGGCTCTGAAATCTGTCAACCCTAAAACAGTGCTATGATTCTACTTTAGCGTCCATGATTCCGTCTTTTCAAATAGTTTCACAACTTTTGAATGGTCTGAGATATTGGGAAGAAATTTTGTACAAAGGATGTCTGTCATTTCTCCAATCTTTCGTGGACCCCCTGTAAGAACATTGTGGACCCAGGTTAGGAACCGCTGCTCTAAAGCAATGTTTCCCAATATATAATGCTTCCTCTATTATAATAGGAACGTGTGCATTTACTGATTTCTCCTTTCTCTCCAAATTTGAAGACCCTTGATGAGCAACTTTAAATAAATATTTGATGCACCTCAGGGTTTTAAATCTCCCACCATTTTTCAGATCCTCACGCTCTTTTTGCAACCAGATTCCCACTTCAAGGCAGCGGCTGCAGCACTCCTGAATGCTAAATCTCTCAGGTCCTAATTTTCTCTTTTTGCCACCAGGTGTGGGGTGGCAGCAAAATGAGAGACACAGAGGATCCGAGAGACAAACAAGGAGGAATGCCACAGCTGCCACCTCGAAAGTGGAAGCAGGCAGCTAGTGGCAAAAGGCTTTGGAGCTTGTTGGATTTCCAGATCAGGGAGGTTCAACTTCTGGTACAAATGTTTAAAAAATTAAATAAAGAATAGCATTAAAATTATGAAGTCAAAAGTAGTTCAAAACACATTTAGAATGTAATAGAAAAGATAAAAGCACAGCCCCGTTAAAATCCCTTGTGCCACATGAATTATGAGCCAATGGCCAGCTGGAATGGGAAGATCCTTGCCTGCCAGCAACAGGATGGGGCAGGGGCCACCCAAGCCCTCCGTGGGAGGTAATTCCACGGCCTGGGATCAGCCACTTGGAAGGTCCGCTCCCACGTCTCCACCAAATGTGGCTCTTATAGTGACTGGGATGAAGAGAAAGCCTTCTCCCAAAGATCTTAAAATTCAGGAGGGAGCATATAGGGAGACACAATCTTTCTGATCATATGGACCTAAGCCATTTTACACATGTGCAAGTTCCGCTACCTAAGTGGTTAGGTGTTTTTGTCTGATGCCGGGTGTTCAGTGGTTCTCAACCTGTGGGTCCCCAGATGTTTTTGGACTTCAGCTCCCAGAAGCCCTGAGCATTGACCATAGTGGCTGAAGTCCACAAACATCTGGGGACCCACAGGTTGAGAACCACGTTTGTCTGTATTCAGTTCTAGATCACAGAAGGAGATGCTCCTGGGTTCTGTGTTGGTTGCACACTGTTGCTGTTCAGCACAACAGCTGCGTCATGCCGTCAAGATGGAACGCCACCGGCAGAGACTTAATGCTGCCTGTCTCTGATATAAAATCCCGGCCTAGGCCTATCCCTGATCTGGAAGCTCATTTTCTCTTCCTCTTTAGGTCCAGCCTGTACATCTCTCCATTTTCCAATATTTCCAGAAATCAGGCAGAGGACTTGGGATTTAATGGCCTAAATCCTACTATTAGCCATACCTAAAGTTGTTGTTGTGTGCCTTCAAGTCATTCAATGACCATAAACACAAATCCCTAGCTGTTAGGATATCGCTTAGGATAGCAGCGAGGAAGCCCATTTTAAGATAATTGTAACTGCTGAACAGACCTAACAAATGGGAAAATATATGTTGTTGTTGTATGCCTTCAGGTTCTTTCTGACTTATGATGGCCCTAAGATGAACCTACGACAGGAGTTTCTGGGGCTGAGAGTGTGTGATGTGTCCAGTGAGTTTCGAACCCTTGTCTCCGGGGTTGTACTTCAATGCTCAAACCACTACATCATGCTGGCTCTAAAATATACCGGCACACACACCCTTTTCAAGGCAACACTCTTGCCCTGAAATTCCTCGTCCTCCTCGTCCTCCTCTTCCTCCTCCTTCTCCTCCTCCCCTCTTGTGGACCAGTGTCAAGCCCTGAGATCTGGGAACCTTACTAAAGCGGATTTGTCCCATCACTCACACGGATGCTTATTGTCATCATGATGTGCCTTCAAGTTCTTTCCAACTTATGGCAACACAAAGGCAAACCTATTATGGGGTTTTCTTGGTGAGATTTGTTCAGAGAGGGTTTGTCTTTGTCTCCCTCTGAGGCTAAGAGAAAGTGTGACTCTGGGCTTTTCTGTATTTTAAAGGAGCCCTCCAAGGTACAAACTGCTATCTCCTTAACAGGTTCCTGGAGTACCTTCTTTAAAGTCTGGACTACAACCTGAAGCGGATGCATAGCCCCATTGATGCAGAAGCCACCCATTTCCCCACTGAGCCTGTGCAACGTGTGCACTGCCTTCTACTCCGAATAAAATTCATTTTGGAGCCATGGAAGGATTTTTAGCTGTTCCCACACCAAGGCAGCCTTTCTGCCTCCGCAAAGGAAGCTGGGTTGCAGAAGCTCAATCTGCCAAAGAAGTCGACCAACTTGTACCCTGACTTCTCCAGCCTTCAGGGGAGGCGGCTTTTTGGCTCATCATATTGAGTCTTGGGAAGCACACCACAATTTGAGATCCGCCTCCAGAGTCTCGTGCAGAAGCTGTGCTGCTGGTTCCTGAAGCTGGACATAATGACTACCAGCAGCAACAGTGCCTGGTATATTTATTTTAATGTGTATTTGGCTCAGAGACCTTCCAGGAGAGTTATGTGGGTTGCGTCAGTTGTGAAACCCCTGTACTTAGAACTCACGAAAGAGTCTGGCTGGGCAGCGTTGGGGATGGGAAAAGTGGAGTGCTAGTGGCTTCTACATAAATGGGGTGCACAGAATTTTATTCCACACTTGAAAGGAGCTGCCCGAGATAATATTTGTTGATCGGGTACAGCACCTCTAGAATGTGATCGAAAGCCCCCTACGGATGGAGAGGGGGCTGAGTGCTATTCCTGCGAGGTACCTGCGTGAATGGTAACCTCAAGCTAGGGTTGCCAGGTCAAGATCATCCCAGCCTCTCAGATTTCAGGGGCAAAACTCAAGGCCTAGGTGTGATGTAAACCATTCAATTTTTTTAAAAAGACTGAGATATTGCATCATTATCATCTCTTCCTTCCTCCTTCTTCCTCCTCCTCCTCCTCCTCCTCCCCCCACAATGACAGAGCACCATCATCATAGTTAGGACTGACAATGGTTGTTGATTGCCATAAAGTTGACTTCTACGTACGGCAACCTCACAAAGGAGAGACCTCCCAGCCACCCTTTCACCAACAGCCTTGCTCCTGTCTTGCAGATTCTGGGTTGTAGCTTCCTTGACTGAGTCTATCCACTGGTAAACACGGTCTTCCTCTTTTCCAATTGCCTTCTACTTTGCCAAGCATTATTGTCTTTTCTACTGAGCCATGTCTTCTCATGATACGGCCAAAGTATGATACCCTCAGTTTAGTCATCTTGGCTTCTAGAAAGAGTTTGGGCTTGATTTGCTCTAGGACCCATGCATTTGTCTTTTTACCATGGTACCTGTAGAACCCTTCTCAAGCACCACATTTCAGAGTTGACTTTCCTCCTATCAGCTTTCACAATGAAACATGATTCCTCAGTCTTGATAATAGCCAAGTGTGCTGTTGTTTTCTCTGTATCCTGAATAAAACTTTTGGAAACCTCTAAGCCTAATCGCTTGAATTCAGAACTAGCCAGTATATGACACATGATTTGTTCTTGATATTTTCTGGCCCCATGAAGAAGGCCTGAAAATATTTATTGGCCAAAAACATGCCAGGCTTTGAGAACTTGACTCTGTCAGGGGGTGGGGGTCTCCTCTGTGCCTGCTGGTGCAGGCAACTCTTCCTGGGGGCACATGGGAGAAGGACATAGGAGAGAACCTTCTCTTCTGTGGCACCCCAGTTATAGAATACCCTTCTCTCAGAGGTCCCTCAGCAGCTTGATCACCACCAACATTGTTATTTTTCCAGCCTTAAATTAAAGCATGGCTTTTACTTAAAGCCTGTGGGGTCTAATTGCAAGAGCTCCACTGGCTGCTGGTTCATTTCTGGGTCCAATTCCAAGTGCTGGTTAAGATGTTTAAAGCCATATGTGGCTCATATCCAGAATATCTGAAGGACTATAGTCTACCATATGAGCCTGCCTGGGTCCTGAGATCCCCAGGTTGAAGTCCCTCAGTCCCTCCTCCATCACAGCCACATCTGGGAGGAATATAGGAGAAGACCTTCTTGGTGACTGTTCCATGGCTCTGAAACTCCTCCGAGAGATATTTCCACTGGAAGGTTAAGACTATTTTATTTTATTTTATTTTGGAAGGCCTTTGAACACTGACTGCTCAAGGGAGCTGAACCTTGCTATACTGTGTTTTGTTTGTCATTTTTAACAGTAGCTTGAATTTTATGTATAATCCTAGCTCTAATTTTATGTATAGTTTAATCATATATTTAACTTTTGTATTTAATATAATTTTTTTAGCTATATTTCTTTTAACAGCTGAAAGCTACCTTGAATTCCAGACTGGGAAAAAGTTGGGATGAAGATGATCACATTTGGCATTTTCAAAAATCATTTTAACTGGTTTTAAACCATCTGGTTTGAAGTGATAGATGATTTCGTATATATTTTAGTCTTTTAAAACTGTTCTGGCTTATCATGCTAAACTGATTTTATTGTACACCGCCCTGAGATTACTGGGTATAGGGCAGGACATAAATATTTTTCATATATGAAATTCAGAGGAATAAAAGGGACCTCGGAGACTGCCCTTTTGGTCACCTGCATGTCCCAGCACGTTTGAAGGCCCAAGGCCAAAGGGGTGGAGGTGTCTTCAAATCCCAAGATTGCCAATTGCAAAGGACTTGGCCGTTTGCCCTTCTGCAGGGAGATGACAGGGTTTGGCTAATTACAGTCCTGACGAACTATCATTTTCACTTTAGCCTGATGGGAAAAGAGGAGTCACCTTTCACTGGGGAGATTTAAATAAATTAATTAAAAGAAAACAAAGGGAAGGAAGAGTCATCCGCATTTCTGGTTGACCTGCCAGATCTTTTTACTCCTATACACCAGCCAGTCTTTAAATCTATCACAATCTCAACCTAGAAAAGTCTGATTTTAATATTTTGGGGGTGGTGTAGCCATGTTAGTCCTTGGCATGTTGGAGAAAAATAAAAAAATGTGGCACCTTGGAGATGAACAAGTTTTGTGGGGCAAATTCTTTCATGGACTGCTGCCACCTTCATTTAGATCCGGGGAACATCGTATTAGTTGGCAAGTTATTACAGTTTTAAAATTTACATATCCACAGGCCCACACAGATGTACAAAAATGGAGTCTGGGAGACTAGGAGTAACACAGCCATTGCTAATACTTTTAAAAGGACAGACTTTATGCTTAAAAGGAATATTCCAAATTAGAAGTTCTGCATACATTGAGCATACATTGTCATACATTTCTAAGCAGTGACATCTGGTGACTCTGATGCTGGCGCGTTGACAAATTTGCACAGAGTTTCAGTCTGAGCATGAAAAGAGAGAGAGAGGTCCAAGGCTCCTGAACCCTGTCCTCAAAATAGCACCTTGGGGAACTCCTTTAATGTTTGGACTGAGAGCCAGAACGGATTCACCACCACCCCTTATATGGAAGACACCGGCCTTCCTCCACTGAAGGAAAGCTTCCTCAATCGATGTGCTTACTCAGGCCTCCCATGGAAGAAAATTCCACGACCTGGCAGCCACCCCCGAGGAGGCCCTCTCCTATGTCCCTCACCAAACAGGCCCGTGACTAAGAGAAAGCTCTCCCTCAAGGATCATAAGATTTGGGAGGTTCATACAGGGAGATGAGGACTGGCATTCCAGTTGGGAATTGTGGCTTTAACAATGAATCACAAAATCATGCAGTTGCTCTTTATTGCAAATGTCAAAACAAGATTGAAATGCCAGCCTAGGTGGCTTCCGGACAGTGAACTGTGGGCTCCATCTTGTCTTCTGTCTCAGGCTACAAAAGTTCTTGGGACAGCTTCTTTGTCATTGCGTCCCTTCATGTCATTTCAGACTTACAATGATCCTATGGGGAAATTTATCATGCATATTTTTTTGGCAGAATTTGTTCAGAAGGGGGTTGCCCTTGCCTTCCTCTGAGGCTGAAAGAGTGTGACTTGCCCAAGGACAACCGGGGGTTTCCCTGGCCGAGCGGGGATCTAAACCTTGTTCTCCCAGTGTCCTTGTCAGTGGCATATAAATTCAATAAATAAATAAAAATAAAATAAATAAATAGTCCAACATTCACTACACCACACTGGTTCTCCGGGTGGGCTCTCACCCTATGCAAATAGACATAGCTGTGTTACAGAAGGCCCCCCTTTTTAAAAAAAAGTATACATATATACCTATACCTATATATACCCATCCATCTATATCTGTCTGTCTGTCTGTCTGTCCATCTATCCATCTATCTATCCACCTATCTATCCATCCGTCCGTCCGTCCGTCCGTCCGTCCGTCCGTCCGTCCGTCCGTCCGTCCGTCCGTCCGTCCATCTATCTATCTATCTATCTGTCTGTCTATCTATCCATCTATCCATCTAATTGCTGAAGTTGTCACCCATTTTGCAACCACAGAGAGTAAAGGCAGAAGCGAGCGAGCAACACAGTGAGAGTGTTTTGCTAATGCACTGGAGCATGATTAGATTATCTCTCAGCAGGAGATGATTCATCTCTGCCAGCCAAGAGGTGACCCAGAGAGAGCAGATGTGGCGCCTTGTCCCACCCTCCGCCCTGATAGAGAGGCGAAGCATTAACTCATCGGGGCAAGCACTCGTTGGCCGGTCCTGCCCCAAGGGTATTGCTGGGCAATCCCAATCAAGCCCCATCACCTCCTCTCTGACAGGGCAGCAGTAGGGATAAAACTGTGGCCCTGCTCTTATCAGGTAGAGAGTGATCAGAGATGAAGGAAGAGGATGTAATTAAATCCAGTTCCAAAACCTCCCCCCACCCCTTTCTAATTCCTGCAACTGGGCAAACCCATTCCTGGAAGCAACAGGTGCCAGAACCAACCATGTGAGGTTCGAAGCTTAAATCCAGCTCCCAATTTGGCTGCCGAGATTACGATGGTCAGCAGGACTAAAGGCATGGGATGACAGAGATGTCAAAGAAGGGCAACACAGATGACGGAGAGAGGTGTCCACCAGCAAAGAGAATCCCGAAGGGAGGGACTGCACAGGCTTTCATGACATTTAATCTGTAGGCCAAGAGGAAAGATGACCCATGAGATCTAAGATGGCGAGGAGGAGGAGAAGCAGCAAGAGAGTCAGCTTTGCAGTAGTCTATGCAAAGTGCTTAATAATATGCAAAAAAAAAAAAAAAAAAACCCAAACCAGACATATCCAGCATACAGATGCATTTGTGCAGAATTTAACCAACAATGGCACGAGAACTTTGTGGAGTCTGATTTTTCACAACAATTCGCACTATGCACACAACAAGGGTTCAATGCTTCTAAAAGGGCCTGTCACACAATTTGGCATAAATTGCAATAGCATTTATTTCTATACCGCCTATCAACTGGTGTTATCTAAGCGGTTTACAATGTATTTTAGCTAGCTGCCCCCAACAAGCTGGGTACTCATTTTACCGACCTGCGAAAGGATGGAAGGCTGAGTCAACCTTGGAGCCTGGCAGGATCGAACTCACAACCTTGTGGTTGCAGTACTGGCATTTAACCACTGCGCCACCAATAAAGGAGTTTTGCCTCCAGTTTCCTTCCTCCCACTCACACTCTTGCCCCAGTTTGAGTGAATCTGGGCCACTGCAACCCTAAACACGTGCTGCCATCTCCAACATGTGCTCCAACCACTGTCACCTCCCTGCCTCTCCCACTCAGGGTGCACAAAACCATGCTTGCCCGACTCCACCCGGCTAGGCCCAGCCCTGACTCACAAGTCTTCCAGCCAAGAGCCACAGCAGGAGGATGGAGGAGGAGGAGGAGGAGGAGAAGGCAATGCAAGGGAGCACTTGCTGGGTTTGCAAGATGAAAACAGCAGAGGGTGGGTGGTCCCTGGAACCTGCCTCAGAAGGAAGAGCATGGGTTGTGCCTATGCTGCTGAGTTTGGAAATAACACATTACATACAGTAAATGAGTTATTTGCAATTCAGTCGCTCTTCACTGCTTACAATAAATCAGAACTTGGAAAAGTGACTGTTTTGGATTACATCATCATCATTTATTTTTTACCTGTCTCTCCCCAAAGCTCGCAGTGGAATACAGCATAGATTAAAATACAACTAAAAAACATATCATAGGTTAAAATACATTAAAGACATAAAACCATTCAAAATGCATCAGTTTAAAATTCACAGTCTAAAATGGACTGGGAAGGCCTGCCAGACGAGATGAGTCTTTACTACTTTTTAAAACCGAGACAGCATATTTTGCTGTCAAATCTTTTCTAGCCAGTCATTCCACAGTCTAGGGATGGCCAACGAGAAGGTCTTCTGGGTGTCCATTGCCAGTCTAGTCCTGGCTGGTTTAAGTAAATGGACCTGAGTGTATGAGGTGGATTGTATGGGAGGAGGCAATCCTGTGGGTAACTTGGACCCAAACCATGTAGGGCTTTCAAGGTAACAACCAACACTTTCTATTTTGCCCAGAAATTAATTGGCAGTCAGTGGAGTGATTTTAATATTGGTGTGAAATGCTCACTTCTTGCTGTACCTGTGATCAATCTGGAGCAGCTGGAGTTTCCAAATTTGGTCCAAAGGTAACCCAGTGTACAACTCATTGCATAATAGCCATACTTTGTAGGATTCTGGGAGATGTAGTCCCAAAAAGTAACTTTTCCAAGACCTAACTAAACTACATTGTGGCTAACATCCTGTCAGTGACATAGGCAGGTGTAAGTCCAGTGTCTTCTTAGAATCCTTGCAGAAGAAATACTGTGTTTATTTCCGGGCTCTTTATTTTAAGAAGGATCTAAACAAGTTGGAGCAGGTTCCGTGAAGGTCAGCAAAGATGATACGAGGTATGGAGAACAAAACATATGAGGAAAGGTTGAAGAAGTTGGGCATGTTCAGACTGGTGAAGAGAAGACAAAGGGGTGACATGCTTCTACTCTATAGATATCTCAAGGATTGTCACAGAGAGCAGGGTTCAGGCACACGTCTTCTCTGTTGCCCCAGAGACAAGATCTAATGGTTTTAAGTTGCAAGAGAGTAGACTTTGGCCATTTCCACATGGCCATGTCAACCCGCCACAGCGATGGGTGATCACAGTTCCAGGAGCTGCGCTTTCACATGACATGTGGGCAATCTGTTGCTATCCCACCACCAACTGCCCCAACCCACTCATATTGTGCCCTATATCAATAATGGAAAAATTCACTATTGACCCCTGTTTGCTCAACCATCCCATTACCTGATGGTGTGCGGTTCCTTGATTGTGCCACTCCTGTCATCAATCCAGGAGCCCTGATGCATGGACGCATGGATGCATCCAACACTGCCCAATAGGAAAAAAGGCCCCAGAAAAAGGCAACCAATTAGGTGCTGCACGGTGGGGAAAGGGTGAGGAGAAAGCATCACTATGGACGCCATAATGCAGAAGGAACAGTGGTGTTAATGCCGCTATTCCTCTTCACCGAGGGACGCGTGTGGAACGCAGGGGTGGAAAACTGTCCCAGGAATGACGATGTCGGGATGTCCATGGATCATCCCGGAAATGAGGTGAGGTGCAGAAATGGCCTTTGATTGAACATTAGAAGGAACACGAAGAGTGGTTTGGCATAGAAGCAATTACCAAGAAAGGTAATAGGGTCTCCTTCTCTGGACATCTTGCAACAGAGGCTGGATGCCTACTTGCTGGGGATGCTCTAGCTGTGGATCAAAGGAAGATACATCACTAAGAGGCAGCTCTGAATATGCTATAAATCACAGAAGATAAGCCATCTAAAGCAAACTCTAGCGCAGTTAGGGAGCTTGATAGAGCCCACCACACACAGGCTCTCTCTACCCCTTTAGAGGGAAATCTCCATGAAACAGCCCAGGAAGACAAGGTGGGGAAACAGAAGGACTGCACCTCTAGCTGATAAAGGGGCTCAGTGACCAAAAACCCCTCAAAGCCCTATGCGGTAGAAAGCAAGAGGCCTAGGGGACATCCTGAGAAAGTAACTGTGGTTCTCCCAAGGGTGCCAGAATCGCGTGAATACATCTCAAAATGGAAGTCAAGTGCACACAAACATGCCCTCTGTGTGTTTTCTTCTGCCTGGTGTTTCAGTACCTTCTAAGTTGGTCGTATAACACAGGCCAAGAGATCCCACCCCAGTCTGTAAACTGGTAATGAAAGTGGAGCAAATCCATGTGCCAGGAGGAGCCGCTCCTAGCCTGTTGCAAACAAGGAGTGGGAGCAACCGGGCTGACTAAGAGCTGGCAGGGACGCCCAAGCTGTCGTTGCAGCAAAACACAGAGCTGGGCTGGTGGCTTCGTCCTCCACCCAATCCAGACCAGGCAAGGTGGTGGTGAGGGTGGAAGCCCCGGCAGGAACTCATGTGAATGACAGGTGACTAGCTGGCCCACTTTGGGCTGCCATTTTGGGCTGCATAGCCTGGGAGAAAGGCATGACCAGTGTGGGAACAGAGGTCTGCCCAGCACAGAGTCAAAAAGAGAGAAAGGCATGGGGGAAGGGCCCAAGACAATGTGCTGGGAGCCCATAGACAGGCCCTCTGAGTAACGTGTGGAGTGACCATTTATGGCAAGTAGGTGACAGCTCCAAATGCCATCCATCCTGCATGGCCAGGCCAGCTCTGAAAGAGGCACAGTCTGCTCAGTTCTATGGCCCTCTTGATCCAATTTCCTTCCACCTCCCTCTCCTGGACTCCCTATAAAGGAAGGGTGGGCAACTGTGGCTGGTTGGGAGGGCCGTTTTCTGCCTCTGGGAACTTCTGGGTGGGGTGAGGCACAAAACTGCCAGAAAAATAACAGAATATTTTAACACCAAAACTAGAAATGAGCAGACTCACTTCTGGGTGTGGGGAAAAAACGACATTTCTTTTGTATCGAGCAGCATGCAGAGGGCTGCAACCTGCTGAAAACATGAGTTGACCCTTCTGGAGGCTTCCAAGTGAAACAACGCATCATTTGGGGGCAGAAAAAGTATGGTCTGGGGAGTCCAGAGGTGTCGAGAGCTGGTAAACAGCACTGGGGGCCACACTTTGCCCAGATCAGCTATAAATGCATGAGCATGCATTGGTGTAGCCACACATACACAGAGAAAGGAGGAGAGGGAGAGGTTAAGAAAAATGGCTTGTCACTGAACTGGACCAGTTGGTTGCGCCTTCTTCTCCTCCAGCTAGTCAAGGGCAGCCAGATTGCCTCCTGGCATGCTCCCACATTTGATTGGTGGGCAAGAAACACTGCACACGGAGGTCCTGGACACCTCTTTCCACAATGCCTTGCTCACCAACGTTTCACAGATGAAAATGGGGACTCGTGTGGCCAAGCAACATCCGAAGATGGTCACAATGCCAAAAATTATTAATGAAGAAGACTAGACAAGCTAGGAGAGGCAGCAGCAGTCTGCTTTTGCCTGAACCTCCTGGGAAGGGTATGATATTGGAGGGTTGCAAATCGTGCCACCCTCCAGCTAGTATTGGGACTGCAATTCCCACAAAGGCCATTTCCGCAACACACTCTTATAGCGCAATTATTCCGCTTTCAACATCCTATGGAATCCTGGGGTTTGCAGTTTAGGGAGGGGCCAGCTGGCCCCTCCCTAAACTGCAAACCCTAGGATTCCATAGGATGTTGAAAGCAAAATAATCGCGCTGTAAGAGTGTAGTGCAGAAATGGCCTAAGCCTCACCTATGGCTATATTGGCTAAGGTTCTGGGAAGTCTAACAACAACTGGGGGAACTATATGATTTCCCCTCCTCTGTTGTATGGGACAGAAGAGTCCATATAGTAGTCTCAGCTAGAGTATACCCATTGAATCAATTGTTCAGTGGTGAGTCAACACTAAAGGAAATCCCACAGATTCAAGGGATCTACTCTAGTGGGCACTAACAATAGGACTCGAGCTAACACCCTGATTTGTTTAGGATAGGCTGATATTTCTGGTCATTGCTCTCGTCTTGGGCGGTGCCTTGTTCCCATTTTGTCAGTGACAGTTATTGTTCTTCAGGTCACCAGGAATTAAATTTCTGCTGATTGTGGGGTGGCCGGTTTTGTCTCCAATGCACATGCATGCAAATGGAAGCTCATTTGCTACAGAAAACACATGGCCGCCTCCTGTCTTTGCGCGTTGCCGGAGACTGCCTTACCTGTCCAACGACACCCGGGCACTCCGCCAGCCCGGCCGCACCCACCCTGCTGCAGCAATTCCACGAAGCTGCCCGAGCCGGAGGGAGCTCCTAGGCCAAGCAGGTTCCAAAACTGCAAGAAGTGTGCTCTTTTCACAGACAAGCTTCCTCCTTCCTGCTACGATAGCACAGCCGTGGCTCCTGGCAGTGAGATGGGGTAGATTTTGCTTGGTAAAACAGGCTTATTCAGGCATGGTGCCAGGAGAGATCTTAGAGGAGATGCTGGATGGATGCGCAAAGGGCGAGGATGGAGCTCAGTAGGTCAGAAACATGACTGAGGCAAGAAGGCCAGGCAACTGGGGCTCAGTAAAATTCAACACCTCAGAAATCAGATTCAAGCACTAGCGATGTGTGTGTGTGTGTGTGTGTGCGCGCGCGTGTGCGCGCGTGCGTGTGCGTGCGTGTGTGTGGCAAGCATCCACCCTTCTTTATATCATTGGGTTGAAAGTCATAGTACCCTTTGATTTATTTATTTGTCAATTTAGTTTTTTTTAATTTTTTTAAATACTTATCAGCCACCCTCTGTCTAAAGATCTCAGCATATGATTAAATTAACACAATCAATTTAAAACTTTGGCCGAGATCAGCCACTTAGTTAAGTATACTTAACTAATTAGGGTCTGTCCTTCCATTCTGCTTTACCGGGCAGCAGATACTGCAAGCAACAGAGATCTGTTCCCCTGTTGATCAAGGGAAGCAGACTGACTTTTCCACCCTACTCTAGAATTAATGTCTGCTGTGTCAAGGAGAAGCAGGATCCCTGTAATAATTCTTCCTCAGACCAGTGATCCTATCACAGGGTTTTCTGGGGGCTGAGAGTGTGTGACGCACCCAAGGACACCCAGTGGGTTTCCCTGGCTGAGTGGGGAATCGAATCTTGGTCTCCAGGGTTGTAGTGGAGTCCAATTACACCAGGCTGGGTACGCGATGTCATGTTGCCTGTAAGATCAGCAACAGCAGTGTCCCTCCCCGCAAAGCAACGCATTACCCACAATGCCGCTCTCTGGGCTGTGGGGAGTCTGCAGTCTGTCCTGATGTGTGACCCTTTCTCACCTTGCTGCTGGCCAGCCCCTCCAGTTTCTTCTAGCCCCCATGCCCGACACCCACCCACTTTGCCTCCCTCCCCTTTGGTTGCTACGGGACAGGATTAAAGGCCACTAAATCCTTTCGCCACACTGCCTGCTATCAGCATGTATGAGGAGGGGCCAGCGTGACCTTGTCAAGGCCAGCTAAATTCTCCTGAGCCCCCACGGGATTAAGAAGCCAAGTCCGTCCTTCCATCCCCGTCCTGCGTCCAGGCACCAGCAACAATTGCAGCGGAAGCAACTGAGAGAGAGGGCCACCGTGCATTGCAAAGAGTACCATTCTGGTGCTAGGTTAATATAACTATCCTTCAGCTAAAAAGAGCCACTGTGATATAGTGTGTGAGCCCTGGGCTATGAATTTTTTTCTTCAGTCCTCAAATACCTGGGAACACACACTGAATATCACTCACCCCACAAGGACCCTTCTATTTGCTGTGGTCACATTCCTTCAGTCACTTCTCCTGCCTCAACTGGATTTCTTAAGGTTCAGCTGATGTTTTAAGCTAGAAATTTGGAGATAGAAGATTAATTTGGGGGTGGGGGGCAGAATCCTTATTTGGGAGGGCAATGGCATCATCGCCAGGAGCTAGACCCCCTGGACCAGAGGGCATTTTAGCTAGGATGAGATGGGGCTGGGGGTATGCATCTGGTCCAGTCCAAAAGAATTTGAAATCCAGAATAAACTGAAACCCAGAACAAAAGTGGAGGCTGCTGAGAGAGACCAGCCCTGCCTGCCTGCCTCCCCCTCCCCAGTCTTGCTCAGAGAGGCTGCCGAGGCAGCTGGGAGCCCCCATCCCCGGTGCGTGGCCTCCTTCGGCACACGGCTGCCAGACACGTGCCCTGCCTGGCCAGAGAAAGCGGCAGTAGCCGCTGCGTTGGCGGCGGAGGGAGTGGGAGATGGCCTTTGCTGAAACGGCCCCGGGCACCTTGGGTGAGCAGCTGCAGCAGGAGTTGGGAAAAAGTGAATCTGATTAAGAGGGGGTGGAAAAAATGGGTGCGTAACGGAAAAGAACAAGGACGTGGCATGGGGTGGCGATGCCTTTCACTTCCCTGAAGAAAGGGCAGGAGGTGGGCACCAGTAAGACCAGCAGCAAGGCCAAACTAGTGAAAAATTATTATTATTATTAATTATTATTATTATTATTATTATTATTAATTTATGTCCCACCTTTCTCCCGATAATGGGACTCAAGGCGGCTAACAATGCTAAAACAATACAAATTAGAAACAATGCAAAGCAGTCATAAAAATACAAATGTAAGATTTTTTTTAAAAAACAAGCAATTTATGAAGTTAAAACATTGCACATTAAAAATATCAAAATACATTAAAAGCCTATACAAATCTTAAAAGCAGAATTGCACAGCATCAAAAGCCCAAACCTAGTCAATTTGTAGAAACTTGACAGCGCAAAAATGTTTCAACCTGCTGTCAGAAGGAGAGCAGGGACGGGGCCCTCCCGGCCTCTCTAGGGAGGGAGTTCCAGAGTCTGGGAGCAGCCACCGAAAAGGCCCTCTCCCCTGTTCCCTCCACAGGAGCCGGAGAGAAGGGCTTCTCTGGACAATCTGAGAGCAATACTGCTCCACCGTGACCCCAGGGCAGCAAACAGTGTCACACATGGGCATGAGTGGACTGGGGGCAAAGCTTAGCCTGATGGTCCCCATCCCTTCTTTTCAGAGCAGGGGTGTGTACACTCCACAGCCTGGAGAGCTGGATTTTTTGCACCCCCCAAACTCCAGGGCGTTGCTATCCTCCAGTATTTCACAGGTGAAAACCACACGTGATTGTGGTCAACATGGCAAAAATTATTAATGCAAAAGAACAGAGAAGCTAGGACAGGATGCAGCAGTTTGCTTTTGCCTGAGCCTACAAGGAACGCAACAGTCATCATTGCTGTATTTCAGTTCCCAAGGAGAGTCACAGATGGCATTTTTCTGTTTCAGCGGCCAAAATAACTCAGCCAGCCTATATCTCAACTTGGGGCCACCCTTTGCTGTTCTGTCTCAGGTAAGAAAGATGAGATTGAACTCTTCCTGTGCTGCAAATCTTCAGATGCCCACGGCTACTTGAACATGAGCCAGTCACAGGTCCCTCCCCCCTTGTCAGTCACAACACCCAAGCACACAAAATGGGAAGCGGATCTCAATTTGCCTTTATGAGCTATTTTGAGACGGCCTCTCTCCCCTGCACGGTTCCACAATGCGTCACCGTGCTCCAAGCAACCCACATTCTTCTCTCTGCTGCGACTCTAATTACACACCAAGGCTCAAAACTTGTTTTCTTGGTCGCTGACAGGTGAAAAGGTTGCCACCATTTCTCAATCCCATCAATGCTCAAGTTCTTCACTATTATTACTTCTTAAGGAAACCTGTTTTGCCTCCCCCCCCGCCTTTTTTTCCGCATTGGCATTTTACACCCAGAGGGAAAAAAAAGAACATCTCCTTCGATGATCATCTCTTTGAATTTTCCCACACGCCACCCATCTCAGAAGGCCTGGGAGAGACAGCTGTGTTGCAACCCAATAGGGAAAGCACCAGTCCTTTGCTTAAAAGCCTCCAAATGGTATCTTTCTCCAGGAAACTCAAGCCTAAGCATGGTTACTCCGGAGCAAAGCTCTCCAAGCCTGAAAGGACTTGAAGATCTGCTGAATGCATTTACATCTTTCCTACTTAGAACTCTTCTGTTTGTTCTGTTCCAATTCCCTCGGTCTCTTTGCCTGTCCCTTTTCTTTGGCTGCCTAAACTCTGTCTCTGAATACTCAACTAAAGTTTGAAGTTACTGCAGTGATAGAAATTTGGGGACTGAAGGGAAATTTCATAAGGAAAAGAATTCTTATGGGGGGAATGCCCCCATTTTGTCCCCTCCTTAAACTAATGCCTTACAAAGTGGGCAGTACTGTACTTTCTGGAAAAATAAATGGACTGAAGCTATCATCCCCCCATATTTTTATTTACATACCAACATGGTAAAGCAGGGATTAGGTAAGTGCGACCCTCCCGATACAGCTTGACTGCAACTCCTAGCGTTCATCACCATTGTCTGATGGGATTTTCAGTCTGATAATATCTACCTTAGTGTAAGTAGAAGGAAGGATCTACAATCTCTCACAATGAATTTGAAAACAGCCACTCTGACCACAGTTAGTGGCAGATTTATTTCACTAAATTATATTGTTTCCTCAGTTCCTCTATATTTCCTGGTGGTGGATTTGCTAAATTTTAATCCGTACTTAACATTCCTCCCAAAAGTTTTCTTAAACTCTGTTTAGTTTTTAAACTGTTCAGAAAACATGGCTAGGTAACTAAGAAAGTAACTTTATTCACATTCTTCCTTTCGAAATGTAACTTCATCAACAGAAGTGAGCAAGGGCCAAGACTTGGAGAGCCAACTTCAGACCTTTCCAACCCCATGTGGGACATGCCAGCACCATTTTGAGCAACTGAAAGGGACATTCCTGCAACTTCTGGCCACTCTTCAATGTGAATTTTAGCCGTTTCTGGGTGGGGCAGGGCTTGAGACTGCATTTGAGGGAAAAACTGGAAGGAACATTTAATTAGGGGGGAAATCCACCTTCTTTGCCATTTTTTAAAGACGGTTTGGGGTTCTGTGGGGAACCAAGGGCTGCCTGCAGTACATGAGTCACAGGATTTCCATCCTGCTCTAGAACAAGAATGAGCTAGCATGGCACAGGGGTGTGGGCATTGGATTACAATCCTGGAGACAAGGGTTTGATTCCCCACTCGGGCATGGAAACCCATTGGGTGACCTTGGGTGCATGGCACCCTCTCAGCCCCCCACCCAAGCCCCCATGACCGGTTTATCTTAGGGTCACCATAAGTTGGAAACGACTTGAAGACACACAACAACAAAGCTCAGCACCCTGCGGAGCTCTTTCAAAGCCTGGATTCACTGCCCCACTGACATGGGAGGCACTACCACTTCTGGATTGAACTGCCAAGCAAAGCTGTGCTGTTTCTTGGTACAGGTTGACTATCCCTTATACGAAACAGTGAGGACCAGAAGTGGTCTGTATTTTGGTTTTGGGGTTGTTTTTTTCCAAAAAGAGGGAGTTGTTGTTGTTTTTGGAATACAGAACCTTTTGGGAATAGTCTCCTGTCTTGATCACTCACTACCTGTGTGGTGTATGAGATGCAAGGCTGGAGAGAGATTGAGGATCTGTGAAATGGCAGGAATTCAAGCATGGTGCTTGGCAGAATCCATGTCTCCCACTATTTCACAGTCCCCCAATTTTTTTTGCTGCCAACAGCTTGCTTCCACCTTCAGGACAGATACTCAGCCTCTCTCTTCTTGCTGCCAGCAAGGTGGCAAAAGACGGAGACTGGAAGACAGGCAGGCAGGAGCACCATTGTTGCTGCCATGAAGGTAGAAGTAGGGGCGGTGGCAAGAAAGTCTAATTTTTTGGAGGTTTCCAGGTTTCTGGAGAAGGGAGACTCAATCTGTATTTTGTGCTCCCAGAAGAAAGTTCGCCAAGGACAGCCAAATAGAAAAATGAAAAGGTCCTAGATCAAATTGAACCTGAATTTTCCCTTGGCCCCAAGAGGACTGAATTGAGACTTTTGTAATCTGGGGCAATGTGACTCATTAGAAAAGAAAATTATGCTTCTTAAGGTAGAAGACAGTAGGAACAGAGGAAGACATGTGGATAGATTCAATTGAGAGAGTCGTGGGCCTGAGTTGAGCAGGGCTGCTAATAGCAGACAGTCTCCAAGGTCTTGCATTCATAGGGTCTCCCTAAAATCAAGTTCATTTGATGATTATTAACAACTAATGTTAGTTGGATTTTCCATCTTGGTTTTCCTGGTAGGGAATGGTCAGGAGGGAATGATTTGTGCAGGTAGCCTCTGGTGTGTGCTCAGAGAAGCAGCTGTGCTTGGTAAAGTTTCTTGTTGGACTACAAATCCCAAATTATCTTGGAGATGTTTTCTGGGACTTCTGGGGAAAAGCTTCCTCTTTTAGCCCCGGGTTCCAAAATGCCCCGAGCCAACCCCCAGGAAACCTTGTCTCCCATACAAAAGCCAGAGTGGAATCAAAGGCAAAGGTTCAAGGAAGTGCCTGGAAACACAAGACTGGGCAAGAGGCTGAGGTGCGAGCAGAAAAACCAGTTCCCCCAGAAACTACAAATAAGTTGCAGCTAAATATGGCCCAGCTGGGTCTTTCCATGCAGTTGCTCATGACGAAACATGACACAGAATGTAATCTCAAGACATGTGAGCGCTCTCTCCCAAAGTTTGCCCACATGAAATGAAATGTTAAGGTGGGGAAAGTATTACAGCATCGATCTCCCACTCCCACACTTCAAACAACAGTAACCCCGTCGTGCTAAAACAGATATACAAGAAATTTCAGGGGCAAGAACTGAGATCTTGGGGTGACCCCTGGTAACATGGGCAAGCGCCAGTGATGTCATTGAGCATGATACCTTCGGCATTAACCGCAGATATATTTTTTTTCACAGAGTGTGCCATTCCAATAAAGAATGCCAGGTTTAAGTGATGAGGAAAACATATCATCACATACTTTCCAAAACAGCGCTCTCTCCCTGAGATTCCTCACCCTCTTTGGCCGGCAACAGAAGGACAGCAGGAAGGGGGTCCTTCTGGCCTCCTTGGGAAAGGAAGCTCCAGAGCCTTGGGGCAGCCACTGAAAAGGCCCTGTCTTGTGTCCCTATCAGAGTGACAGCAGTGGGTTTCAGGTAAGGGCTTCTGCGAGGATCTCGGGGCCTGGTCAGGCTCATATATGGAGGTACGGTCCACCAGATAGCTTATGCTTAAATGTCATGGGGGAGGAGAATTTTTATTGGAGGCAATGCCCTCTTTGTTCCTCCCATGGCTATTTTGTGTCCCAAAATAAGTCCAGGGGATCCAAATGATACTAAAATAGTAAACCATCCTCTTCTCATGTCTGAGAAAGCAGGGAGGAGGAGAGGGATAATGGAACATTTTAAAAGTGGGATGACAGATGCCAAAGTGGAACACTTGGAGGTAGGGGTGCGTGTGTGCACACATTACAGAGCCAAACTTTGGCCTGTTTCTTTAGCATGGGTGAGAATGGCCTACAGCTTCCACGTTGTCGGAATTGGGGCAGCAGAGAAGCTGCACTTCTGAGCTTTTCAGCGCAGAAGGAAAGCTCACACTGCTCTCAAAACCACAAGGGCAGGCTGCAGGAAGGCACACCGTGGGTCCCTGCTTCCTGTTTCCATCACAGCGCAGCTGCTTTGCAAGATAAAGGTTAGCGGCTTCTTTTCTACATGAGTCAATTCTGCCACAGAGGCACACCAAACCCCAGCTCCCCAGGTAATTTCAACCTCCTTGGTAATTTCCTTCAAAAGTCACCACGCTGGGCCCCCACATTTAAAGGGGGAAGTGAAAGATGCTACCCACCTAACTGCAAGCAGAAAGGTGGGCCAGCACCTTGGCAGCAACAACTTCCTCCTCCCTTTTGTGCTACCATGGACTGAGTAAATCAAGTCATTCAATAATTCCTTGGTGGAGGAAGTGGCTCACAGTACCTCTGTATGATTTGCCACTTCGCCATTGCTACCTTTCAAGCAGCTGAGGGGGAAGAGCAATTAACTCAACTGTATCTGAATGGGTCATTCAGTCTTCCCTCCTGTAGTAGCAAGGCAGCCCCAGGAAAAAAAGCAACCTTTCCATGTATGAGTCTCTGTTCACTGCCTTGGTTCTGTTCAAAAAGCTTCCAGATGGAAATGGGTGATACACCACCCCAGAGGTAATTTTGGATCCAACAAATTGTTTTGAAAAAAAGACCCCAGGAGGTTGTCACAGAAATGGCCCTGAGGCCACATCTGACCTGCCTGTCAGCCACACTTTGCCCACCCCTCATTTATTAACTGAGCCAGTGATGGGCAGCTGTCTTTGTGAAGGAGTATGCTACTTCCATGCCTCTGCCGGTCTCGGGAGTGATACTGGCAAGGATTTCATTCACCCCTTTCATTGGTATCTGCATGAGCTACTTGTGCATTCATCTAGATTCTCAAGCCTCCACGGCCCTGAAGAAGAAGAAAAAACCTTCCTAGAATTACAAATGACCTAGATTACGCTCCATAAAGCCAACTTAAACACAGGAAGCCGTGCTGACTAAAGCATCAAGACTGGAGGAGATAAATTCTAGTTACCAGTATAGATCTACCTCGCAGAGCAAGCTCTTCAACAGGATTCTAAGGGGATGCTGCCACCCAGCGGCACGCAGCTAAAACGGCAGGAGTAAAACGGATCATGTAAAATGGAATGGGAGACCATCCAGAGATCAAATGCAAAGCATGTTGCCAGACTATAGTTATAGTTGGTCCTCCATGTTTGGGGGTTTAACTTCCACGGATTTATTTACGACTTTCTTCAACCCCTGTTCCTCACCCAACCTCAGGCAATTCTTTTCCAAGGGAATCTTCCCTCTCCACTCCAATTAGGTTGTGCACCTCTCTATAAATATCTGCTTCTGGCCCTTTTCCTCCATCAGCTGCTGCTGGCTTGCAGTCCGTTTTCTCAGCATCCAAACCCTTTTATGCCCTCCACACCCTCCACAGGAAGGACAGGAGAAAGGAAGTGTACGGCCACTATACCAACTCACCCTTTTTCCTTGACCTGGTTTGGACCCTGGGTGGTTGCGCTGCTCACCATGCCTCAGCTCCCTTCCCACAGACGCACACACACACATTTTGATACTTGTGATTTTCCCACTTTCCCAAGAGTTCTGCACCTGTAACCCTAGCAAATGTGCAAGACCAACTGTAATTTGTACATGACACTTTTATGTACTTTTATGTTTCAGCCATAGTTTTGTATTACATGTATAGGTGTATATTATGTGATTAGGGTGAGCATCACAGGTGATCACAGAAATCAGGCCAGACTGTCATCCAGTGAGGATGACACGCTCGTGCCTACGTATGAATGCTTCCAGAAGCTTTGAAGTGAGAAAGGGCTGGGAGGGATTCTTGGGGGAATCGGAGAGGTGCTCTCTGCCTCGCTGTCCCTGGTGAAGCTTGGCTGTAGGCTGCACAAGTATATCCAGACCCCCAGCTTCCCACAAGTCTCAAAGCCCCAGAACACCATCTTTACTGTGATATTTTAGCTAGCTGAGCTAGGGCTGACATTTCAGCTGAAAAGGATTTAAGACTGTTTTGCAGCTATGTAACTACTAAGTAAGCATGTCCAAGGCAGCCTTTGTATGAGATATGCAATGTAAGAACGCTGGCTTGGAATTAAAACTTTTCTTCAAAGATCTCCTCCTTCCCACTTTCTTTCCATGTGCCTTGACTCAGTGTGTGGGTGTATGTGTGTGTATAATTCCCATCTTCAAAGTGAAAAGATGGATAAGTCTCTGCAGACCCAGAGGAAAGTGAAGGCAAGTTAAATGTTCCATTAGGTCACTGTTATCTTGTGGTGGCAGCTGATAAAATGTGGGGGCTCCCCCTCTCCTACTCAAGAGCAGAAGAAAACAAAAATCTTAAAACCTCCCACCCCATCCCCAAATGACCCCAAGCTGGTTGTACCAGTCATTACCTTTATTGGTTCTTCATTTCTCATAAAAACACTAGATTTAAGTAAAAGCACATGGAAGTCCATCAGTAGCTTTGTTAATCGGCCCTCACTGGCCATAGAACAAGACCCAAAGGGGTCTCCATGCACAATCCTACCCTATCCCCACCCCATATATAACACAGCCCTGAACCCCCGTTACCAAGGAGATGAGAGGAGCTTCTTCCTCGTTTTAGCGCTGGCCTGGCTCCACTCAATTCAACTTGGGTGGCTTATACTTTTCGCTCTCTGGAGTACTTTAAAAAAACAACAACCTCACACACTTGAACACACAAAAAGAGGACAGGAGAAGCAACCTCCTGCCCCTTGTTTTTCGTGGGCACAGAAACAGTTCTCCAAGGATGTTCATACACAACATCCAGCCTTAATAGTTTGTTCGGCTTTGTGTCATTTGTGGACAGCGTGGCACATGGGAACTCCCCCAACAGCAGCACGTAACAACGGGTACTACCAGTGACCCAACTCAGGCAGACTGTTCATGGTGTACCATACATGTAAGCGCATGTTACTTGGAAAAAGAATACAGGCACATCCTTGGCTTCTCACAGGACATGCTCAAAGGCAGTACACCTGTACCACAGGCATGTTAGGAATGACTCCTCTCCCCTCCCAACCTGGCCAGTTTTGGGCACTCCAACAGAGAGGCAGGCTGAAAGTCATTAGTACGCTCTAGGTTGCGGAAGAAAATCAAACCAA
Organism: Iguana delicatissima; assembly: GCA_948472985.1. Lineage (NCBI taxonomy): Eukaryota > Metazoa > Chordata > Lepidosauria > Squamata > Iguanidae > Iguana > Iguana delicatissima. The sequence goes on from CAOKZL010003073.1 coordinate 93,293, forward strand.
GGCAATGATTTTAAAAATCTCTGGTGTATCTTGGATAGGTGCATGCCTACCACCATGCTTTCATTCCACCCTGCTCTGCACACCCCTAAAATGCAACAGTTTGGCTATTCAACTTTTTTACACCATTATCTCCTTTTCAGGTTTCAAAGCCCTTTGCACTCAGACAAAATCATATTAAGAGGATCTTATCTTTCGTGCACAAGTGGCAAGTATTTCAGTTTACTTTGAGGGTCTCTCTGCTTCCCAGAAAAACCAGTTAGAGACGAGCCTGCAGCCAAGAGGAACCTTTTCAAAGCCACAGTAGCAAAGGGCTGTGACAGAAAGCAGATGCAGGTGGCTACTTCGGGACCTCACTCCAACCACCACCAGGGAAATATGCATGGGCTTTCCTCTCTTAGGACGCCAAGGCAGAGGTTGTGCGGATACCATCAATTTATGACTAAAGAGTTAAATAACCCCAAGCGGAAGTTGGGATCATAAGCTAAGCATAGCTCAGTGTCCCCAATCCAAAGAAGAAGAGAACAAAATTGAAGCCATGAAGACACAGCCTTCTTCCCAGAGACACAAAGACAGGTAGCATCCTCCCAAGGGAGACATCCAGGAGCTCCTACCAGGCCCAGTGCCTGCTTCCAGCAACCAGACAGGCTGCATGCAGGAGTGCCAGAAGGAGAACAAGGCACATCGACAGCAGAGAAATTCTCTGCACAGGCAGAGCACAAGGAGTCACACGCCCAGCCCCCTTTCTCGAAGTACACGGGCTCTGCTGACAATGAGAAAACAGGTCGGCCCCTTGAAGAAACCACCTTTTGGAGCGGCTCCACTCAGCACACGAGGAGCAGGCACTGCAGATGCCCATAAGCCGCAATAGATCTACAAAAGGTTAAAGGTTGCAAGAGGCCTGGCGATTTTGCGAGGGCGCCCCCAAAAGGCATCTATCTGGGTGGCACAACAGTGGCCGCAGGGGAGAAAGGTTTCCCCCTTGAATGTGAGACATTTCTCCAGCGCATCCCTATCAGGAAAGAAGCTCACCAGCACAACAGTGGCTGTGGAAAGGTACTTTTCAAAATTGCTGAGCCTGGATCCGAACGGCTAATACCCTCTTCCAAGATGGCATGGGAGGAGGGAGGGTGGGGGGAGGGAGAAGAGCACGGAGACAGGAAGAGACCTGCTGAACCACGGTCCCAAAGGTATCCTCTTCTTGGTCGTTCTTTCTTCCTAGTAAGCCCAGAGGCCAAGCGTCTTCAGCTGCCAACTCCAGGGAGAAAGCTCTCCACTTTAAGCATAGTCTATCTGAATAGGGCTGCAAGATCCTTCACCTTTGAGCTCCTGGCTGGGCACACTGGCCTTCCCCTCGCTGGTGCCACACTCCAGAGGCTTGGCAGAGGAGATATAGTCCTTCACAGCAATCTCCATGTTCTTGGCTTTCAGGGCAGCCATGTGCAGCTTTTCGAGGAAGTCTGGCATACCTGGTGGGGGGGGACAACAATGGTTAACTCTGTGTGCGTGTGTGTGTATGAGTGAGAGAGAGAACGAGAGAGGAGAGGAGAGAAAGAGAACGAGAGAGATGGAGGAAGGGAGAGAGAGTGCATTCCCCAACCTGGTGCCCCCAGATGGCTTGTACTACAACTCCCATCTTTTCAATCAAACAGCCATGGTTGGAGAATAGCTAAGTGGGAGAAGAGATACATATACATGTCTTGGAAAACAACCCAGCTGAAGTATTCATGGCCAGGTATCATGGGAGTTGCACCTGCTGGAGTGGTCCTCATCTCTTTCTTACTGTGTGCCTCAGAGCCCTGTTCTCCTCCACTCTGGGACTACTGAAGAGACGAACTTTCTTCAAGTATTTCAAGACAACCTCTACGGAATCTTCCTGCATCAGTTGCTACTTCTGCTATACAGAAATGCACAAGCCTCAGAAGAGAGTCTCGTGGGTGCTTGGAGAAATGGAGAAAGGCACACCTAAGCCTGCAACCCCAGCCACACCTGAGCCCCTGGGGTCTGCCCCAACAAATGAGCATACAAGCCAGGCTAAGACTGAGAACAAAGACTGTGGCCCCTGAGCATTTTTTTAAAAAAAGCAACCTCAGGAAAGGCGAGGACCTCACTTACTTCCTGTTAAGTCACGGAAATTAACCTGAACCACTGAGCTGGGTGGTCAGCAGAAAAACACATCCCTGCTTTGCAGTAGCTTTTAACCCGAGATGTAAATTCAACCCACATCAAGAAGATACCAGAGCTGAGCCACTTCTCCCTGGACTTGTGTGTGTGGGTGTACGTGCCTTCAAGTTACCTGTTGACTTACGGTCACCTCATGAGTTTGACAGGGTTTTCTTAGTCAAGGAATAACCAAAGGTAGTTTTGCCAGTTCCCTCCTCTGATTTAGAGTCTACAGCACCTGGTATCAGTTGGTGGTCTCCCATCCAAGTACTAACCAGGGCTGAGCCAGCTTAGATTCCAAGATCAGAGAGGATCTGGTGCCTTTAGGATATTTAGGCCTATCATTTATGCTAATACACTAGCAATTCCTACAGCAGCAGCCACTCCTGCCCCCTTTAAAACCATTCACCCCCCGACTCACCACTGGAAACCATCCAGCTGACACAGTACCGAGGGAACACAGTCTGAGGGTTGTCGCTGTACGTAAGCAGGTAGTCAAAGCCGTTCTGAGAAGAAAAACCAAAGTTAGCAGATCCTTGACAGGGCTCCTCTGGAAAAGATGCCCTGCCCTGTAAAACCCAGGTTTCTTCCATTTCTCTTGCCTGCCAAAATTCCACCTTGCCCAACAGATTCCCTGGAGGGACCAGGAACTCACCTCATCAAATGTCTTGTGAGGACGGATAACCATCTGGGATTCATAGGTGTGGACACGGACAAATTCAGGATCTTCCGGGACACTTGGATGCTCAACCGCTCTGGCAAGGAAAAAAAAAAAAGGAGAAGGTAACATGTGCGTCATAAAAGAATTGCAGATTTCACCTTCAGGTCTTCCCACAGCCACTGTTGAAGTGGCAGTCCACATCAGACATATTTCCACTGGAACAGGAGGAGAGGGAAGGGCTGGGTGGAGGACTCTCTAAGCACATTTGGAGCAGATTCTGTGCCGTGCATGACTCACATACATGAAAGCTTTGCAGATACAATTAATAATGGTCATTTCCTACTATCTGTCCATCTGCCCAAAGCTCTCCAAACCATCTGAGAAGTAAAACTTATTAGGGGCAGAATTATGCAAATAACACCTTATGAATCACCAGATTTTGTACACGTTTCAACCACAATGTATTCATTATTCACTTGGCGCCAGGATCACTTACCGTGAGACCAGAACCATCAGATTATTCTCCTGGTCCACATTGTACCGTCGAACATATACGTAGTCCCGCGAATACATGGGGTACTGCAGGTTGTGGGGAAAGAGGAAAGGAAGAACAGTAACGTTTATCAGACTTTGGCTAGTATAATAAACTCATTGATGATGTTTTTTATCATAAGCTCAGAACATCCTAGGATCAGTACGAGGAAGAAACTAGACAAATAAGCACTCACCGGAAAGTGCGTTACCCAGTGAACAACCTCAGATCCAGTCTCTTGATCTCTCTCAATTACTTCCAGTTTAATGACCAATGAGTCCCACTTCTTTCGATATTCTGTATCCAGCTAAAAGACAGGAAACCACAAAAGCTTACTCTGGGTGAAGCTAAAATATGTTTTCCTCTTGCCAAAGCAGAAACTGAAAAATATTCCTCTATCGCATCACTAGGAAGCAAGATGGCATCTGGACCCTGCCAGGTTTCCTACACATTTCAAACCCCTAGGCACAATGCCCAATTAAATATACTAAAGAGATGACACTAAAGATCTGTTCTATCCCCTTGCCTGCAAGCTAAGTCTTCCACTTGTCTATAAAATAGTCCACACTTCACTTTTCACTTTCTGGCTTGCCTTCTAAACCACTTCAGCAAAAAACAAAACAAAACAAAACAAACAAACTCCACAGAATTCAATGAGAAGGTAGGAGAAAAGCTGAAGGTACGCTGTGGAAAGCTCACAGGACACTGGGCCATCAGTTTCAAAGAGGAGTTAGACAATGTTTGAAGACACAGAAAATTAGCTGTGCAGACAGGGAAAAAAAGAACAGAGAAAAGCGGCTCCTTTGGAATGGTGAGGTTGAGTTGCATAATGAAAAGAAGCAGAAATTCTGTGTCAAGGATGCATCCCACTGAGCAAAATGAACTCCTGCAACCAAGACTGTTGGCTGCCAGTGCTCCTGCTATCAGATTGGAGCCTAGAAAACAGCTAAGGAAAGACTATTTTGTCCCACACACTCCCCTTAAAAGACAGACATCTGAAAAGCAGATGTCTGTCTTTTCAGACGTCTTTTCAGGAAGAACAGGTGAGTGCCAGGGGCTTTCAGAATACAGGAGGAACTGGAGATTCCAACTCCATGACGTCTTAACTACCGGTGAAGAATTGGATGAAGTGCAACAACACTCACCTGCACATTGAAAAACTGCCTTGGAGTCACATCTGTGTATGTCCCAAATACTGCAACAGAAAGAAGGAAATAGGAGCGCAAATTATTTTTAAAAACTAGGCTTTCCAAACAGGCTGTCAGTGGGCACAATATGACAGACCTGCACTGGATTCTAGGTTTAGACAAACATATGAGAACTGGAATTTAAAAACTGGAACAAAGAGGAAGTTACATGCAAACAAAGCAAAACAAAACACAACACAACACAAAAAGCAAAACCTCCAGACCTCTTCAACAAAGAAGGTGCACACTGAAAACCAAAACTGGTATTTAATGCAACCAGCAGAATGCTGGTGTGAGGGAGCTGGATATAACATATTACACTAAATGGGCACTGGTACTAAACTGTCTTGGGGGTTAATTACATTGGAGTCAAGTAGACAAGCTGCTAACCAATCTCAGGGGTCAAGTAAAAAAATGGAGTTATCTTTAAATTCCACATCAGTTAAGAGGCCAGTTATCTTAAGGACTACTTTTTATATAACAAATGTAATAACAAAAGGTGAACACAGTAACATTCATTGTTTAAAAAAGGACTATCTCTGCACATGAATCTACTCAAACTTTGAGAGCAGAACCAGAGGCTCTGCTTACTGGCTTATCACAAGCAAGAATTCAACTGACAGAAACCAGAGACAGGGCTGCTTTGTTGGTGGCACCATCGTTGTGCAATTCTCTCCACTAAAAATCCATTAACACCTCGCCTTTCCGTGCTAAAAGCATGTCATTGATACAAACATTTTACAATTTTCTATTGTTTTGCACTTGGAAAGACTGCTATGATTTGTATTTGAAGTGGCGTGTAGGCCATCTGCTCCAACCCGCTGCTGTGCATATCTGAGGACTCACAAATCAAAAGACAAGAGAAGGCTAAAGAGGGAATGGGAAGAGTACCCCTGTACTGGTAGAGCTGGCTCCCTCCGACAGGACGCCTCCACAGCTTGAAGTGCTTCTTGTCCATCACCATTTCCCAACTCTGCTCCTCTGGATCAGAAGCAATGTCCTTGCCGGAGTTTGGCTCCTGTGATTGGTTCTCCCCTCTGTTGCCTTGGAGGAGTCTGCTGATTTCCTCCATGCGCTTCATCTCTTCTGCAGACCTGGAGGAGGGGAGAGCACAGAAAGAGAACAAGATCAGTCTGGGTTTGCTCATATTGGTGCAGGTTTTATGGGAGGTTCCAACTTTTGGGTTCAGAGCATACAAAGAAACTGTGCAGCCCTCCAGAGGCAACCGGACTACTGCTTCCAGTAGCCAGGAAAACCAATAGTGAGGATGATAAGAGCTGCAGTTTAATGATCACCTGAAGAGACACACAGTTCCCATCCCCTGTTTATAGTGATTAGACAGTGAAGAGCAAGGCAAGGAGCAAGAGGGCACTGGAGGGGAACATTCTGAAGTGTGGATTTTCTTCTTGAATTTGTAAAAGATTTAAGTTCAGAAAAGAGGAAATACTGACCCAGTTTTAACCATAAATAAGGGTTTGTTATATACACAAGACTCTAACTTCTGTACTTTCCCCTCCCCCTCCACAAGAAGGAACTTAAAAGCTTTCAGTTGTCTCTTACCAGAGATGAACATTATATCCAAACTCTAAAACTATAATCCCAATTATACATTGTTGAAACAGGCCATGTACCCTAAGTAGATGGTGGCTTTGAGTGGTTGTTTCAAATAGTCATTTTGCTATTGTGTGCCTTCAAGTTATTTCCCACTTATGGTGACCCTTGGCAAGATTTGTTCAAGAGGGAATTTGCCTCCCTCTGAGGCTGAGAGAGTGTCACTTGCCAAAAGTCATCCAGTGGGTTTCCATGGCTGAGTGGTGATCTGAACCCTGGTCTCCAGAGTCATATTCCAATGCTCAAACCACTAAACCGCACTGGCTCTCGTGCCCAATTAGCCATTGTTAGGGCTAAATGGAGTTTGCTTGGCTCTGGACATAGGGGATTAAACTAACTGAGCTAGAAGTGGAAACTTCTGCACTCCCGTTTTGACTGAACATTAGATGGAAGTTCTTGAAAATAAGAGTGGTTTGGAAATGGAACCAACTGAATAGAGCACTGGTGGGGTCTCCTTCTCTTCAAAAAGGGGCTGGACAGCTACCTGTTGGAGATGCTCTAGCAGCAGAAGATCCTACCCTGAGCAGGAGGTTGGATCTAATGGCCCATGGGGCCCCTTCCGACTTTGCGATTCTGACCACACCAGGTGGAAAAAGTGAAAGGAAGAAGCACCATGTATACCTGAGACCCACCATAACTTATTTCTGTAACAACTGATGTCTTATCTTTCCATACAAATGAGGCACGCTGTTCGGTTAAAGCAGGATGTATAAACCTTTGGGGCTCTGAGGTTGTACTTTCATCCACCAAACCTTCAGCAGATCTAGGATACAAGGGAGCCTTTAACCTCACCCACTGGATCAAAACTGATTTTTTTTTCACCACTGCTAACACAGCAAGGAAACTACAATCCATTTTCCACCGCTCAGTTGACAGTCGGGTGGGTCACCCTGCCGTTCACAAACCATGCATTGTCTGTACATGGCATAAAGCCTTTGAAATCAGCCCTCACAAGCTGCAGCTCTGTTTCTGTCTACCCGAACACACAGAGACTCGCACACGGCTGCACCTCACACTCCCTGCCAGTATGCAGACACAGGATCAGTCAGGAACTTGTGACAGGTCGGAGATTAAACTTCCCCATAATATAGCTGCTGAGGTAATGTGGGCCAGGCAACTGACAGAGCTATTATTAGTCTACACAAAACCCTCTGAAGCCACCTCTTGCTGCAGCTCCAATTGAAATTGCCTTGGTTTCTGGCCAGCTCCTCCTCTGATGTTTTTTCCCCCAATTATTTTTGCAAATGGGGCGGGGCTCTGCAAACTACACACAGACACACACTTCGAAGCCAGCATAAGGTTTATAGACTGTAGAATTTCTCTCTGATGTCATACGATACAGAAATCCTCAAATGCTCCTTCTGAAAAATTTGCACCCTGCAGCTCAGAACTTGTCTTATCCTAAACAGTAGAGCAGATACATTCTACTGGGCTGCCATGGTCCCTCTGCATGGCTCCTTTCCTTGTCCTGTTGTCATTCTCAGGGTGTAACACAGAGGACTTTAACAGCTCCTTTTTAGGGCAAGCCCACCCAAGGCTGCATGCAATATATTTTTTCAGTAAAACCAAGGTCTAAAACCGATTGTTATTCTGACTAGAGAAGCACTGAATAAAATGGACATTATTTATAAATGAATGAATGGATTTATAACATGCCTCTTCCCCAGCCCTGGAGCTCAACCATGTTTAACATTTATTTTTCCAAACAAAAGTATCCAAGAAAAAAGACACATTTTTCTCTGGAGGTGCTTTTTTGTTCCAAAGAATGTAAAAGTTTTGGAGTTTACCAAACAAAAGCTGATCCAGGAAACCAGACTTAAGATGCCCTTCTTCAAATGTCCTCAGACAAATCTCAAAGATGAAATTCTCTGGAACTTGGCTGGGGGTAATAGAACATCCCCACAAATATTTGTATTGATTTTGTGCTTATTACCAAACTAAAACAGCAGGGCTTTTGCACTACACTGTCACCACATACAAGAGGCTAGAAAAATTATTTTGACTATAATTGCTGGAATCCCTTGGGGCTGGGGATTTTTGAAGTTGTTCAGAGAAAGTAATTTGTTTCCAAGTTCTACCACAGATCTGGAAACAGAGGAGTTCAAAAAAGAACACTGAAGGCCACGCACGCGTTCTTTGTGGAACTTGGAAAGTCCAGTGCCATGCACCAGCCAAATACGGTGGGGATACTAAAACTCCCCAAACCCACGCAGGGAGCAGAAAGAGAAGGGTTCCCTGAGCTCCCATTTCACTACTATCCAGGACTGTCAGTTTGCATTCAGCTCAGTGAATCACAAGTTATCAACTCGTGCAGATAAGGCCTACAAAACTAGTTAAGATCATTACCTCAATCTTATTTCTCATTAAGAAGGAACAGCTTAAGCCAACATAGCTGTCACCTCCTGGCTCAGTATGCAAACATGGTCTGCAGCCCATGAAAGCCCACGCCACAATAAATCTGGTTAAGCTTTCAAGTCCGTAAGAGGAAATACATATGCATATCATGTTGCTGGAAGACTGTATTAGCTAATATAAAAAGACCACCTTCTAGAACCTTGATACAGATCTTTCTTTTCTCTAGTTGATTTTATGGAATGCTCTCCAGCTCTTGTTCTTTAAGGTGCTCTGTTTTGTTGCTGTTATTGAAGCAGACTAACACAACTACCCATCTTTGGATATTCTTAGGAAAAATGCTATACCTCCCATGGAAGGTCGGACTCCAGCTCCAAAAGCAATCTAACCAGACCATAAATATTTCTGGTCAAGAGGACATGTCCCATTCATTCATAGGTGATGTGCACAGGATGCTGGGAGTCTCCCACCGCGTTGCCTAGCTCCATTCTCAAAAGGAAAACAAATTATTCCAAAAGACATTTTGTACTTAACTATTAACTAAATACTTCTCTTAAAAACAGAGGAAGGAACTACAATGTGTTCTCTGGGAAGCTGCTGAAAACATGTAAGAAAAAATGAAAGACAGCATCCATTCATGACTATAGACAAAAATCTTCACAGAAGCAAGCATTTGGATCCAGTCAAATTCCAGCAGCCTCTTCAGAAACTGCAGCCTCAACAGGACATTGCATTAATAATACAACAAAGGCATCAACACTTGCACAGACCCAATGTTAACAACACGCTAACATTTGAAAAATCACTCACAAGTTCTCTTTAGATACCATTCCTGAAGAGGACCCCTTTCCACAATAAATGAGCTCCTTCTTGTTAAACACTTTTGAGAATACTTAAAAACATCGAAGTGTATTTCCTGAAATGAAAAGGCTGCTTATGATGAGTTTCATTCAGGTCAGCCTCATAGTGAGCTAGAAAATTCTTACGACTCATGCACATCCCAGCAGCCTTAGCCAATAAAGCCAATGAACAGGAATGTCAGGAGTTGCAGTCCAATAACACCAGGACTCTACTTAATTCCCATCCCTGTCCTAGGGAACAGCAAGGCTTATTATACTCTTATTATTCTCTTATCCCCAGGCAAATGCTCACGTCGCACTGTATTCAATGACGGCAGCATGCACACGGACACTTCAGCATGCATGTCGCTGCCATTTTAAGTACAGGATGTGATGCTTCATGTAAATGTATGTAATTTGCATATGCAGAAGTCGCACATAAGGAGGACCCACTGTACTGGCAAAAAGTTATTCTATGTTAACAGTGGAGTCACATATGCACAAGAACTGGACTTGGCTGCAGCCCTGCCGACATAAAGCCAGGAACAGTGAATGTGTGTTGCTCCAAGTTATGAGACTTTGTATGCTGGCGTAATCAATGGTGACAGATTATGGGAACAGCGGCATAACAACAATGGAAACACCACAGTTGCCTATCTTTACCTATGAGACAGAGAACCCAGAAGAGTGAGCACACTGCAAGGCCAGAGACTGCTGTCTTGGAGGTTGGGGGCGGGAAACAAGAGTGGAGGGGGGGTTAAATGGTACCTGACACAGCTGCCTGGCACTCTGAGCACACCATCTGCAACATTTTGTTGCAGGTCCCTACTGTAATACTACTCCTGAATATTCGTACAGCATTTTCAAGTGCCCAACGGTTAAGCAAGGTTAAGTCCTCCTTGTGGAAGAAGGTGGAACTGAGGCTGAATGAACATTGTACACCTCTTACAGTCCAACATCTGGAAAACCAAAAACTGCCTCTTCCTGCTTTAAGGGCTGCTGTGTGCAATTATATAATAGTAATGCAAACACAATTTAACTAAGGCACCATCTTCCATTACCCTGATCCAAACAGCTGCCCAGGAGTTCCAGACTGCCTTAAGAATTCTTGGATGTGTCACATCAACAGTTCTAGGATATGTAACTTACAGGGTGAGGAAGGTAGGGTCTTGGTAGTACTTATTATACTGAATCACCTGCCATCATCCGAAAAGTGCTTTTCAGCTTTTCAAAAGTGTTACGCAAAAGCCCCAGTCCATCAGGAGTACTAACGAGAAATATTTTTGTTTACATTTGGCATGGGAGGGGAATAAAAGTTGTGATAGTGAAAAAATCTAAAAATAAATGAACAGTTAACCACTCCTAAATTATATCGCCAACCTATCAAGAGCCAAGTAATTCAATATTTATGCAATTAGTTACTGAGGTTAAAAATAGATAGCCCATGGAGAGTAGGAACATAACATTTCCAGGCTTGCATCAGCATTGCAATGGCAGTTGAAAACAGATGATGACAAAGCTTTTGTGTCTTGATTCAAGCCAGCAGCATGAATTTATTAATCTTAAATACACCTAGCCCACCTCCGCCAGAGTTCAGGATGACATATAAAAATTTTTCCAAAGGGACACATAAATAAAATGCAGAGAAATGCAGAATTCAACAGTGCAACAAAGTTGCCCAAACAGTACAATCTCTACTTCTTATTTCTCTTTCCACAGAAGGCAACGTGAAGGCTCACCTTTTCAGCTCCTCCTCTTTGATCCTCTCCTCTTCCCACAAGAACACGCCAGTGAGGGCTGCCATCAGTTTGCAGGCATTGGCGTGACGCCCTTGGAACTTGCGCCACAAAGAGCTGAAGAGGCTTCTGCGTGTCCTCTCCGAGTAGATGTTACTGTACAGCTGTCCAATCTGCTGGGCACGCTGGAGCCTCTGGCTGGTCACATAACTGCACTGGTTGGCCAGGAGGGAAAGGAGGCTCTTCCGCCTCGGACATTGCTCGGTGGCTTTTTGCAGCCAGGTGAGCAGCCACTGGTACTTGCTCTTCAAGGATTTCTCACTTGGCCACAAACTCCGTCTCCCTCCGTAACTGATGAGGCGGGATGAGTTAGCGTAATAGGAATAAATGCTGGAGGGAGGCCTCCACTGGAGTGGGTGGAACATTCCTGCCAAGCTTCACCACCAAGACAAAGTCCTAGCCAAGGGAATATAAATCAGAGCAGAAAATTAATCACAAGAGAGGTCAGCAGTCTTTGACACCTACGTACTAAGGATTCTGCCTTCCTATCTGTGTACTTGACTCCATGTGCAGTTAACTCTAGAGTTACTTTTGGCTTCTCAAAGTCAGCATAGTGGCAAAGAGGAAAGACCTGCAACACTGCAGAAGCACACATCCCTCTCACATATCAAGTGCTCCAAAGACTCTTTTGAGCTATCTAACATTCAACAGATTGAATGTAAGTTAAAGAAATTAAACCTTCCCCTTCCTTGGTTCAGCCGTGTGTGTGTGTGTTAATATATCTGAAAAAAGTATCTAAAAATCCACATGGCTCTATTAATGTTTCTGTACAAGACATCCAAGTCAATTCATCTAGTATACAAAAACACTGGAAGGAATTATTTTGCTGCTATTACCATATTTTTGTATTATTTATTCTGTACACAATTTGTTTTACCTGTTCCATAAAACAGAATTTGTAAGCAACCTCACTGAGGAAGAAAAAGAAGACAAAGTGACTAGAGGTTTTATAGAATGGTAAGTGGTACCTTTTTTTAAAATCAATTGGTGTGAGTTTTTTTTTTTGTTCAGAGATAATTTTTGTTCAACAGGTCAATAAACAGAAGCCAAAGACAGGGAATGAAATGGAGCAACTAGTGACATCAACATTCTGCACCTGTTAGGACCAGAAAAATTTGAAGTTTACACAGAAGAGGGAGGGGGAATTCAGCCTGAAAAGGAGTTGTACAAGAATATCCAGGATCCGAAGAAATGGTTTGTTCAAAGAAATATGTTTCCTACATAACAACAGAATCACTGATGTTGACTGAATGGGAGAGAATGAACACAGTCAATTGAAATCAGATGCAAACGGCTACTTGCTCACCAGATGGTAGTTTCTGAGACTTGACCTCAGCTTTAGTCAGGTAATCAGGAGCCAAAAATAAGAAAATTGCTTCCTTCTCCTATGCCTGCAAATAAAAGATCCATTCCCTTCCTCCATACCCTTTGACAGAGCAGTACATCCTGTCAGGTAATCGGCATTAGTGAGATGATCTGCTTTCAGTCTTTCAACACCACTCACAGCAACCCTGGTGCTGAAGCATCTGTAAATCACCCCTGCACATCAAATCAGAGAACAGGAACAGCACAAGCCACCTTTTGCAGGCAAGAAGAGAGTTCAGCAGCTTCCATGAAGGCTTTCACCCAGGGCTCTTCCAGGCTCTCCAGGGGTATATCAACTAACAGGAAAATATTTAGCAAGCATTCCTCCGCTCAGCGATACTGCTGCTCATGAGCCTGAGCTTATTAGCCCTGTACTGACCAACATGGAACCCTGCAAAGTATCTGTGAACAGGAGGAAGAGGCTCCACTGAGCTGGCCGCAGCTGCACCTTCTTTGCCTTTGGGGCTGCGAGCTGCTGGATTTGGGGCATGAATCAGATGGGCCAACCAGATGCAAACCCAAAGGAAGCTCCACTCAGCCTTCTGGACGAGATGCAAGGCAGATTCACCAGAAACGACTGCTACTTCAGTGCATCAGCTTGTGACAGCAAGATTTCAGAGAGTTCCCCAAAATTAATTGCCTTTTAGAGGAAAATCAACAGGATTCTTTTTTTATGGGGTCATAATAAGATGCTTATAGCTAAAAATGAACTGAAGCTAAGTCATTACAAAAGAAAAATAAATCCTACAGGACGTATGAATAAACTAGAATACTTGGTTACTATGACAGCAAACCTATCCAGTGCTCAGGATTCTATTATCTATTTGCATATATTGTAACCAGCAACTGAATATAACATATGCACAGCCAGAAAACAAGTCCACACCCATGCTGGCTGAGAACAATGACAGTTGTAGAGCAACATTATCTGGGAGCATGGAGTTTGGAAGATTGCTATGAGAACACAATACAGGAACTGTAGGACCAACTGAATACTATCGGCTCCTTTTGAGACCACAGATTAGATCAGCTTCCTCACCACTAAGGCCTACATTCTCATCCATGTGTTTGCAAAACTTCCACAGAATTGACATCCTGGACAAGACTGTAATGGGCATAAATCTCAGCTGCTGTATAAAAACACAAACAAAAGCTGAAACAAGCCCACATGGCTAGGAAGACATAATTAAATATGTCAATGAGTGAATTAATAAAATTTCCAGTGAGCTCCTGGACAGCACAGTGAGACTTTGATATCTTGCACAGCGCTTTAGTCATCCCTGTGCTAACCAAAAGCACAGTTATACACAGTAAATTATACAAAAGAAAACAAATGCAATTTGTACAACTACAGCAGGTTGATAAAAAAACTTTTCTCTTGATACAAGATTTCAGCTTTTACCACAGTGAATGCCATATGTTAAAAGGTAGTAACTGATAACCCTCTAGTACAGTGGCTCTCAAACTCTGGGCTTCCAGATGTTTTAGACTTCATCTCCCAGAATCCCTCATTGCTGGACATGGTGGTGAAAGCTTTGTGAGATGAACTACAAAACAGCTGGAGGATCATAGATTGTGAACTCCTCCTCTAGTCCTTAAAACCCACCACCTATTTTCTAAACCCATACTGGCATACAAAGTTATTCCACTGAATCAAAATACTGTTTTTGAACAGTGCAGACAGGCACAGACAGCAAACCCACAGGTCCCACTGGGACAGGGGATGGGGGGAGTTTTAGACTCACCAACTGCAGCAGGACTGCTTGGAAGAGAGAGAGAGAGGGAGAGGTATATATAGGTAGGCTGGAAACTCTCACACGCTCATGCGTTTTAAACCCCTCTGACTGCAATAAACTTTACTTGGGAATAACCACTCAAAAGCTGCAAACTCAAACTGGTTTTCCTTGGCAGTTTGTGACTTAAATTCTCAAGAATTTAATTAAAAATTAAATCACAGAGACCCAAATAGCCCTTGCCCAGCCTGCAGCCCTACCAGTCCCCTGAAACATTACTTTGGTTCCCCAAATCCCTCAGTCAGCATAGCAAGTGGCCATTTGGACATATGTTAACAGAACTTTTGAAAAAATAAAAAATGGAAGGAAGAAAGAAGAAGAAGAGTGACATAAGGCTCTTCACACACCCCGTTTAGGATGAGCTACAGGTATGTGGCGTGTCCTCGAGTCATTTCCACGCTACGGCCACCCTAAGGCGAACCTATCAGGGGCGTTCCTTGGCAAGATTTGTCCGGGGGGGTGCGTGCTGCGTATTTGCCCAAAGTCACGGGGAGGGGGGTTTCCCCGCCCGAGATGAGATTCAAACCCCGGTCTCCCAGAGTCCTGTTCCAACATTCAAATCACTGCCCACGCTGGCTGCGGGGCGCGGGGAGCTGCGGCCCAACATCACGACGACCCCCGCTCGCGCCCCAGCCACGCACTTCCTCCGCCGCCGCCGCCGCCTCTGGGCCACCCCTGGCCAGGGCGGTGGCGCCGCCGGCGGAGACTCTCACCGAGTTCCCGGCCTCACCGCTCCCACCCGGCCGAGGCAGGCAGGGCTCACCCCATCGCCAGCCCCCACGAGCGAGGGGAAGGGGGCGGGCGGCGTCGAAAGGCCCTCCCTCCCTCCCGGCTGCGGGTATGGAGGGGCCGCAACGCCCACGCGCCCTCGCCAGGAGCTATGCTGGCAAGGGGGACGACGGGAGCTGCAGTCCGACCACAGCGAGGAGGGAAGAGCGCCAGGTCGCCCGCCCCTGCACTGAAAAGGCACCACGGGAAAGCGGGGGAGGAACTGAGCAGGCTGCACTGCAGCGCCCGTCATCCTTCACCACTGGCTGGGGATCACGGGGGCTGCAGTCTCACATCCTATGGGGGGATCGAAAATGCGCCCTGCACGGGCGTCAGCAGCCGGTGAGGCGGGTGCGGGGCACAAGGGAAGGAGGGACGGGAGGCCCGGCTCGCTCACCTGGAGACTCCCGCCCTGCCCGCTGTCCCCTGGCGCGCCCCGCCGAGGCCCGGCCGCCCACCAGGACGCTACGCCCCGGCAGCGGTGTGGCTGAGGCGGCCGCGGGCAGAGGCGTCGCCGTCGGCCGCGGTTCTCTCCAGCTTGGCCGTCCGCGCCGGTCAGCCCTCCTCTCCTCCGCCGCTCACGCCGACGAGGTCCTCATGAAGCCCCCGGCGCGCGCGCCCCTCTCCGCCCCGCCCCCAGTACTCCAGCGCCACCGGCCATTGGCCACTCGTAACCACCCTCCTCTCCGGTTGGGGGAAAAGGGCGTCTATCTCCCATTCTGTCGGCCCTCGTTCCGCAGCCACTAGGGTAGTTTGACCCAATCTTTTCACTCGACCGACGCCTCCTGCTCTCTCTACCAACCCTGAACCTCGCCTTGTGACCCACTCAAGGGCGCCTTGGAGACAGTCAGGACCCCATCGAGGGTGACCCATGCAGTGCCTGAGGAGAGGTGGAAATTTCAATTTCTCTCCCCCCGCGTCTTATTATTCATTATTCCCGTTGAAACATAAGGAATTTACCACTGAAACATAACCTGGCTTTGAAGGACCCAAGCCCGGCTTTGTCTTTTGAGAAAGCAATCTAAAAATAAATGCTTTTTGGGGGAGGTGACAATGGGCCAGTGCAAATCTGCACGTTTTAACTACACGTGGCGTATTTTCCCATTTCTGCCGCAGGATTAGGGCAGCCGCTTGTACACTGCCAAAAAAATTTATTTGCACAGAATTAAATATGCAGGAAATTATTTGCACAAAATTAAATATGCTAATTTCTACTGTACAGATACATTAGGATGTTTTTTTAAAAAAAAAATAGTTTTAAAAAAATAATACATCCTTAAACTGTTCTGATCTAGTAGGGATAATCCTAATTACTCCTCGGTTATCCCGCTGTTGCAGCTGCTTTTGAAATGTCCCAGATTCTCTCTCCTCCTCCCACTTTCCCCCTTTGTCCTCAGCCTATTTCAATTGCTGCAAAAGGAGTTCAAAGTGCAGGCCTAGTTTGCACTCAAAACAGCAGGAGGGAGAGGAAAGGAGAGGTGAAGTCTTGTCTTTTCTAAACTCAGTGCATAAATTCAAAGGGTTCTCTGCTTAGCTTTGTGTCTTCTTCATCATTAGCAACTTTTAAAATCCACGCTTATGTGCCTCAGCCCTAAGTGTCCTACTTTTCATTTCTGAAATGCACGAAGCTATACAATAAATCTTACCGTAAATGGATGACGACCAGTTTCAGCCTGCCTGATCCTTACAACCCTGTCCCTGCATCAGCCAGTCCCTACGGCTCAGCCTTAGTTTGCAGACTTGAACTGGAGTGGATAATGTCAGCAGAAGATGCCTCTAAAGACTCTCAAAGAGAGGTCTCTCCTTTGTAAAACAAGACACCTGGCTCTCTAACGGAAGTCTTAGCAGTTCACTATCTAGTCTTAGCAGTTCACTGTCGTGTTAAGACAGGTATTTCCTTCTGCTGCTCTTTAACAAACACATTTTTTTTTAAAAAAAAAGCCACTAAAACTGGAATATACTATGCAACAGCTAAGTGGTGGACTTCTGAGCAGCCAGGATGACATTCAGATCCAGTCAGCGAAACAATGTTGACCAGCATGCCTTGAACAATCCAACTCTCAGTCTAGACCAGTGGCTGTTAATGTGGGCCTGGGGACCTCCGGGGGGCCACAGAGGAGGTCTGTGAAGCCCTGCTGCCGGATACCAACAGCTGCACCAGCAACAGGGACTCGCCCAAGGTCACCCAGTGCCTGAGCAGGGATTTGAATCCTAGTCTCCAGAAACCTTTAATAAATACATATCTCAATATTATAATTTATTATAAATAATAAATTAAATCTAAATTTAAATATTTAAATTTTAAGTTTTGGGGGTCCCTGGTAAAGAAAAAGTTAAGGACCACTGCTCTAAACAACTTCATAGGGACACTGTAATGCAAAAAATAGGATGTTCTCCTGTCTTCACTGCAGAAAAGGAGAGAGCACAAAGTGTTAGTTATCTGATCTGAATTACATTTTAACTGCAGACAATGCCATGGTTATCCCCCACACAGCCCAAATCAGCAAATTTGACAGACAGTTTTCCAAAACATAGAATGCTGAATAGATCTTAGCTGCAATCTGCTTCTTTTCATTCAAATATAATGGACAAAATGCTAAAGATGTTGCCCCCTTTCCTGTAGGAACTCAGCAAGTATCATAAAGATACTAAACATCAGTCAAGCAAACCAACTTGTGAACCAACCACGACCAACTTAAGGTGGCAGTAAAACTACAGAAAAGTAATTTCATTCTCTCTTGGATCTTCTAGAATGCTGATACGGTTTTGAAATGACTTTTTTGCACTGCTGTATTACAGCACATAATGAATAATTTACCATGTTTCCAAATTTACTGTGAAAAGTTTTAAAGACGACACAGCTAACTGTAAGTGGTAGTTTTTATTTAATGCAAAGTTATCTCAAAGAAACTTCTCTCTTCCATCACGCTCCTCAAAACAGTATCTTCATGGAGGTGCAACAATATATAAGCATATTCAAGTGTGATCAGTTGGTTAAGAAATAATCATTTTTGAGAAACCACTGAAGTGGCTACCACCCTTAAAAACAGTGAGCAAATTTCAGTTGTGTAACAGGTTGGGGACCTTGCCTTTTAGTACCTTCCATGTACATAACTCTCTGTGAACAAGCCAGTGATAAGTAAGAGCTGCAAGATCCTGCCATCCTCCCCCTCCGCCCTCAGATGTTCTGATGCAAAATAAAATCCATTTTATTACATGTCCAAGCTGATTGCTAGCAAACAGGGTAAAGTGCTTTGAGAACAAAAGAGTCAGTGTTTGGTCTGAAACTATATACTTCATCTGAGAAGCTGAGCTGGCTAAGGCAGGACAATCAAAATAATAAAATATAATTGTTTCCAGTACACAACAGCTTTCTTTCTCTAAGACCAGCTAAATGTTTTATTTAAAAAAGATATTCTACAAGCCTTGCTCTGTTGGAAGAATACTTCTTTGTTGCCTTTGGACCTCCAAGAGCACTTTTGCACCCCCTCCTTTACTATCAACTGAAGCTAGGACCTTCCCACTTTCTCCTCCATTTCAAAATTTAGACTGCAAGATCCAAGGAGGAAAGACTTTTGTCCTCTTCACTTTCTCTGTCAACATATATTAGTACCACTATATCAGTGCCAGGAAACGTTGTCCCTGGTCCTGCTGCTGAACTACAACTCCCATCATCCCTCCACAGTGGTCAAGCTTTCTGGGAGAGATGGGATGAGTCCAACAATACAGACAAGCTCTTAGGCGTACGCGTAGCAGTGCTTTTAGAGGTCATTCAACAGCTTTATAATACTCTCCATTCCAGAGCTGAGTGTCCTTTAGCCATAAGACCTTTCCTTAGACAAGCACTGCACCAAGAAGATGAGAAAATGGCTTCCCCTTGCTGAGCTCTTCTTACCTATCCCCAGCCTTCATCCATGAAAGAGATCATAAATTCTTCTTCTCTGTCATGCGCTGGCCTCAGAAGCCACAGACTGAGGATTCACTGACACATACCCTGTACTGGCATGACGGTTGGTAAAAACCAAAACTAAGAAGCTTTCTATGTACATGCAAGATAGTGGCCTTTGGATACTGGGAAGGCAAGCTATACACAGGCAGGCAAGAGCTATGTTTGCTTAATGGTTTCTAAGGGAGGGGGAAGTGCACAGGATTGTCCAATAGTGATACTTTACTTTCCGAGCTAAAGCGGAAATATCCAATAGAGACTATTTACATCCTTGTTTTATTTTTTGGCAGAACAAAAGAATCCAGGATTTTACAGATGGATCTATAATCAACAGTGCTTTATGAATTCTGCTCAAGGTCTAAAAATGATCACAGTAACCAAGTACACAGATCACATGGAAACCAGATTTGGTCAAGTCCCCTCAGTGGAAACAAGCCGAGTGGAGCCACCTTCGTTCTGGAAACAGGTCAAACACTCCCTGTGACACATGGAAGTGCTGCTTCCATTGTGTTCCTTGCTGAGGGCCAGAAGAGGAGGAGGACTGCATGAGAATGACCAACACACTTCCCCAGACCTCACATCCATCTTTTCAAGACCCAAAGATTAGATATTAGGTGGAGATAGTATAATTATGCACACTATTTACAGCCAAATTCTTTTCTCATACACAAGAGCCTGGAGGGAGGTGGGGGCAGAGAAACGTTTTCACTCCCACCACAGGTTGTGAAGTCTGCTCTGTGAACATCTGGAAATCTCTCTGTTGGAAAGGATGGCAAGCAGCACCAAGGAGGAAACAAAAATAAGGCTACTCAAGTGACACAATCACCTATCAGACTGGAGTGGATTAAAGGCCTGTTTGATCTCCTGCAAAGGACAGAGCTGCCATTTTTACAGCCAGACCACTCCCAAGTTCTACAGTTTTGTCTCTACTTCCTCTCCACCTTTCAGAGGAAAAGTCAGTGCTTCTCCAGTATCCAGCTGAAACCTATGGCCCACTTTTCTGACCAAGCTCTTAAAAGGAGACTGTGAAATTTGTGGCCTTCAAGGTTGTTGCCACTAGGTAATCATGAAGCATGATGGGAAGTGGAGCTCATGAACATCTAGAAGTTCAGAAGTTCCCCCAGCCCTGGCTTAGGAGAATAGAAAAGAGTCATCCTTCCTCAACAGCTCACATTAAGTATTGTACCTACAGCCTGGGAACCTCAGCAGACTACATTGATATCCTCTGCATAAGCTGGGACAAGAATGGGAAAGACAGACAAAAGTTGGTATTTTTCAAAGAGATTTGAAAGACAAAGGTACCTTCAGGATATAGTTTCACAATACTAGAATAGCAAACATCCTTCAAAGTTTTAAGTGTCATTGCTGAATCTGAATGAATAGGAGCACTTAATTTAAAAAATTACTTTTCCATTTGTCAGTTTGACATGTGTCAGTTTTTTCTCTTAAATAAAACGTATCAGCCTCTCTCTCCCCACTTCCTTCCCATACCTTCCATGCCACATAAGCAGTGCCCTGCAGTCAGCAAAAGCCGTAGCAAGTATAGGAAAAATTTCTAGCTTGTTCAAAGCAGATTTAGCTTAATACACTTCTCTGCATAAAGAGAAAAGTCAGTCATATTTTCCTTGCATAGACAGAGCACTCTGAGATGCTTTTTCATTACTGCCTGTGGCTATCAGAAGAATCTCCTATCTGAAACACTGGCCAGAGCAACACATACTGCTAAACTAGGTTGTGGTTTGCATATATCTCTGCAAGTAAACTGTTACTGTCATTATAGGATTACAAAACTCTGGTCTCTTTAAACCATGGCTTGTTGTCACCTCTCCACCAAGAAATGCAGCCCGTCCCTGGCTTGTTTCGCCACTGCCCACCCTGAAACAGGAGCTGACAGGCAAAGCAGGAGAAATACAGACCCCAAATGGGGAATGTTAGTTTGGTCATCTGTGGGACAGTTCACCGTAAAAAGTAACAAATCATGGCTAACAGAAACCATGTCTTAGAATGATGTGAGAATGTGGCCACTGGCATAAATCAGAAACAATTATTTTGTGGCTAAAGAGAGGCTAAGAATGAAAAATAGTCAGAAAAAACTACATAAAAACAGATAATAATTAAACTCAAGCCTGGAACCAGGTATTTGCATATCATCTTAACAGTGGTGACAGCTAAAGCAATTTCTGTACTTTATTTTGAGAGCTGGGCTGCTTATGTGTGCATGCAGGTAAGTGTTTATGTACACACTCCAGTGCCAACTGGAATCACAGCCCTTACAAAGGCCCTGGTTCATTAAGTTAAAAAACAGTCCAACCTATTGAAGAGAAATTCAGTAGTGGCAACATCCTCAAGCTGGTTCTGCCAAGTTTTATTTGTCCCCTGTTCCCCACAAATGGTTAGAGTGGAGTTTGGGGGGGGAGGGCTGTGAGTACAGCAAATAAAGTGCAAAATGCTTCTGTTAAGTAGCGTGAGGCAGAACATGGGCATGGAGGAAGCAATGGTGGCAGCAAGCTTACTGTGCCTTTCAGGTAGCACACAAATCAACTGAAATGTGATGACCTCCTGCCACCCCACCCTACCCCACCAACCAGTGCATAGAGAAGGAGCCCCATCTTCCAATGTGCTAAATAGAGAGACTCACCAGGTATGAGTATCAGTGGGAGTCACATTCCCTCCCCCAAAAAAAGAAGATGGGCCTCTGAGCTGGGGGAGGATAGGCAAAAGAAAGCATGAGCAGTGCAGGACTGTTGAACTCACTATTTTTGAGTGTGTACACCAGTGTGAAAGATCTTATTACCATTCAAAAATGAAGATAGCAGAGCCCTAAGTCCTCCTGCTCAGTCAAGATGTAGACATGTCATCTCCTTCCCATACGAGACTAAGCCTCCTGAAACACCTCCGCCTTTTGTCTCTGCACAGGGGCACATCCAAGAGAGGGCAAACATCTCGATGATGGTCTGCAGAGTCACAGAAAAGCGGAAAGCTACATCCGGTCAATTATTTTCAGCCTTTCAAAGTACATCACTGAAGGGACTGGAGGAAGAAAAGATCACCCAGGCACCTGCCTTTGAACCGAGGGTGGCTTTGGAGGCTGCTGCCTGAGCAAACCTCCTGTGCGGGCAACTCTTTCAAGTGAGTTCTAAGGAGGCTGCAAAAGTGAGTGGACCACCAGGGAGGGTGAAGGGGAAAGCACCAGTGAGTGGCTCCAGGACAAGGGAATACCTCCCCAAGCAGTCATGTACAGTTCAGCTACAAGGTCAGGCTGGGAAAGAAAGCCTTCCCTCCCCGGCCTGGTCTCCCAGTGGATGCATCAGGGTGTGTACGCCGGAGGTGGCTGGAACTGGTTGATCACTTCATACTCTGCTGGGTAAGGTTCGTTCTCCTCCATCTCCGAGAGGAGCTCCAAAGCCTGCTCCTCTTCTTCGGTGGGGTAGTGGCGCAGCAGGTTGGCCGCCGTGGCAAGGATCGACGCCCCGCCCGCTCCAGCCACCAGGTAGAAGCTGACGGCAAATGTGACGTACACTTGAGAGCCGTGGTACTTCTTGTGCTGCTGCTGCTGCGCCAGGATCAGCTCCGAGGCCCAGTAACAGAAGCCGATCACTGTGGCACACTGCAACACTGAGGGCAGAGGTGAGAGAGAGAGAGAGAGAGAGAGAAGAAGTGCTCCAGATTAGGAGGAGGAGCAGGAGCACTTGTCAAACACAGCACCTACATACCATACACTGCTGCTCTCTCAAGCAGCACTGGCAGAACAACCAGTTGCCTCTTGACACATCCTCTTAGTTTTGTGAAGTGTAAGTACATTTGGTACAAATGGGTAGAAAGCAGGGATTGTTCATTAAAATGGAAAATGCTTAACAGGGTTATTGAGAATGAGCTGCATGTTTCCCCCTCCCCAGAACATTTTGGTCATCACTGACTCCCTCATACTGAATTTTTTCTGTATCTGAGTAATGAGAATCTAAAAGCTCTAGGAGGAGAAATTTTCCTCCACAAAAGGCAAGATGCTGCTGCTTTAGGACAGAGTTGAAAATCATGTGGCCTTCCAGATACTGTTAGGATTGCAAATCCCAGCAACCACAGTTTCCATTTCCAAATCTGCTCCAGGGTGTTGGGGGAAAGCAATTCCAATGTTTCGCTTTTTGTTTTGACAAAATTGTAAAAACAACTGCAAACTGGGAAACTGTCAGGAAACTTTTGATGGTGTATTCTTGCAGGGCAGGGGGTTGGACTCAGCTCTAAGATTCTATGAGTCTATGAAAAGGTATGGCCTCATATTGTACGTATTCATTTTCTTGCCTCTCTTTTAGTAAAACATGTCAGGGGTGACAATAATTAAGAGTAAGTGAGCCTTCTGCATGGCATAGCCTGTCATGCAAATACAGTATCCTATTGCTTAAGCTACACATGAGCAACAGTATTTGGGATTCTATGGAATATTGGGATTTAATAGTTAAGTGGTGAATTTCCACATCTAGAGTCCATTCAGAGAGAAGGCAAAGTAAGATGACATTACCACTACTAGACTAATGCTTATTACTCATGTAGAACTTCCCAATCAGGTATTACTTCACACAGTTGCCCAAGCAAGATACATCTCTGCTTGATTAGTTAACAATTTACATTTCAAAATAGGGAGGGATATGCAGAAGAAAGTACAAATGAGAGTTTCTTCAGTTAGGGGCTAAAGGAAAATTGGGGGAAAGGGGCACCTGACAATAGGAAAATAGCAACCCAAGGACACTAGTTCAAAGCATCACATAGCAACCCTGTGGGTTGGTGAAGCGGAACTACTATATGGCTGGCCCAGGAACCAGATGCCTATCCCATATGGGGAATTTCTGAAGCATGCCTCAGAAAAGGACTGCAAAGGTAAGCATCATGGGGTCCCACCCCAGAGACCCTCATGGAAGATCAACCCAGTCTGACTACCTGTGAGGATGTGAGCAAATGCGTAACGCCTTGTGATCTTCAGCGCAGGGTGCTTGGGTCCAAACACATCCAAGAGGAAGGCAGAAAGGCTGCAGATGATTCCCAAGAAGCAGAAAGCGGCAATAACCCGAAGCAACAACACTGTCTGTGGGTTCATGCAGTAGTCTAGGAGGGCCAGAGAGGACCAAAAGTTAGCTTCCATAAACCTCACTACTGAACATATGCTCAACATTGCAGTTTGAAGCTTTGCTAGAATTTTCACAGCTTGTCACAGTATCTGGGATTTTCTGCTAAATATCTGCACTCCTGATGAGGTTGGTTCAATGGTGAATTGTCAATAGTATGCTAAAAGACAAAAAGACATTAAAAGAATGGCATGGTAAAAACAAAAAAAATCATTTCCGCCATCTTAATGCCACACTAAAAGTCTTTATATTACTGCTGGCAGCAAATTCTCTGCACCTTGTAGATCAAGCTGCTTGATATCTTTGACATAAAAGCCAGCAGAGTGAAATATGGCAACCTGATCAGGATGGTTTTATTGGCTAAAAGTAAGCAGCCAGCTTCTTCCTTGGTGCAAAAGAAAGGACACCATCTCTTCCAGATACACGGCAAAGTGTTATTTTAAAATTGTGAAAAAGTGCACATTTGATAAAATGTCTGCTCAGGCAGCTTTTCACTTAAGGAAATGACCCAAGAGTGACTTGCTCATCTGTAAAATGGGAACTGTGCTCTACTGCTTTTGGCTTTGTCTGAATCAACATCATCCAGTGCTTTCAGTGTTTAAAACACTTTACATGCTGCTTTACTACTCAACTGGCTGTGGAGGAGTGAATTTTGCAGCTCAGCCTTTTACAGTGAACGCATAGGAACAGCTTGCTGTTTTTCCAAAATGGGCAGGCAGCTGCAGAGAGGAAGGGGCTAATTTTCACCCTTTGAGGGGTGCACCATGGCTAATATGTCCGCAGGCTGTACTCTGTCCGCCTTTTTCTGAAAGGATTTATGAAATACAAAACATACTTCCAAAACAGACTCCACAACCATGAGAACTGCAGATTTGTTTTTGCATTCAAACCAAACCCATAGCAAGCATATTCCATAGTTGCCTGATGGAAAACTGCACAAGCTTGGCAGGTTTCTGCCTGTGGTTACATTAACAACAAATAAAGTGTGCCATGGAAGTGGCTACCTCAAGGGCACTTCGTTTTGTCAGGGGCAGGATCTCCTGGTTCCCTGCTCTAATTATAGCCTTGTCATAACAGTCTACTGCAGCCTGCTTTTAATGTCTTTCAGCAGGATGTTTGACTCAGCCTAAGGTTTTTTCCAGCTTCCCCTGTGGCTGAGAACTTCCTTCTCCTCGTGCCTTGTTTTGACAATGCTGATCAGTTGGGAATTTCAGCCACTCTCACATAAATAAGGAGCTATATAAGTCCAACAGCCTCTCCAATGTGTTTGCTTTCTTCCAAGATCTTTCGACCTATTTAGCTGTCCCACCCAAACCTGTCTTGTTGCTTTTACCATGGCAACAAGCTGCACCACAAGCAGAAATACACCTTCAGAAAGACAAAAAAACAACAACAAAAAACCACATCAGTGAGTTGCCCATCAGGAAGCTGACAGCAACTGCAACAAGGCAGTGCCTGTCACCGAAAAATGGACCACACTGCGGTGAATGTAATGCAGAGCTTGAGCTACATTTGGAAGAGTTTTCTTTGGCTGAATGTAACTTACAGATCAACAACAGTGAATCTGGAAGAACACTAAGCTTTCAGGGCAGGGACAGGAATTTTTGCCAGGCCTGGGGGCTGTTACTTTCTCCCCTAGCAACTGATTTGGAGGATGTTTGGCTTGGGCTTCCAACTTTCATTTTATTAAAAAAAAAGGAGACAAAATCATTTTTTCCCTTTTTTTGCAAAAATAAAATTTTGGAAACACAGGAGTATAAGTTGTAGTGGGGTTCTGTGGGGACTTGAGAGTCACCAAACTAGCCTCAGGGGGGCTGCATACAGCCCACAAACCATATCTTGTCTATCCTTGCCTTAGTAGGCAAGTTTAGCCCTGAAAGCTCAGAGCAGACTGTGCTTTCAACTTTAAATATTTTAAAAGCAACATTTAAATGTGTGTGTGCAATTCTACCTGCTTTCTGTGGTGACTTTGAGGTCACAAACTAGCCTAGGGGGGCTGCCAGCCCACAAACCATATCTTGTCTATCCTTGCCTTAGTAGGCAAGTTTAGCCCTGAAAGCTCAGAGCAGACTGTGCTTTCAACTTTAAATATTTTAAAAGCAACATTTAAATGTGTGTGTGCAATTCTACCTGCTTTCTACAAGTGTTGTTTAGGTTGAAAAAGCTTACTGTAGCCACAGTAAATTCTTGAGTTCTTAGAAGTGTGAGCAATAGATGTACTCTAATGGCATTTCAAAGGTGTGTGTGTAGTAAGGGACTGCTGTTGAGAAACAAGTCTAAGCCCCTGGGCTCAGAAACTCAGTCTAAGTTTCTTGAGTCCTAGCCTAATTAACAGACTCTGAAAACATAGATTACACTTATTACCCAGTATCCAGCTGGCTTTTCTCTTGTTCCAGAAGATATTCAGGTCATAGACTTACAGAACAGACCAGATAAATTTTAACTTTCACCAGACATGTAGATGGGGGAAGGGAGCTTTTGTCACTCAGGTCACAAATTCAATATGAAATGTGGGCAGACTAGTAAGAACTGGCTAGTAACATCTGTCAGCTGCTTTGTAAGCTTTGCTCTCCCTATGTGGAATCTTCTAAAATGCCAAATTCAAACAAGAATTTCTGTGACTAGAGCTCATGAATAGTGGGAGAAATCAAATGTTTAAGTTCTCCCATTTCTTATTTCTTCTACAAATCTGAAGGCTGGAAACAAACTAGTTGAAAATGGATTCTGAAATTTCTGGTAAGGATCATTTCAAGATGCAGCTCCTCTCAGCAAAACCATGTGCCACCCTGTTCTGTTTTTTTCACCATGACAACAAGCAGCGTTCGCGGACTATTAAATAAAACACAATGTGCCTAATTTCAAGTTGTTTCATTTGCAGCAAGCACAACACAGTCACGTAATCTAATATCAAGGCGATATTTGCCTGGAGCCTGATGTACTGAGAAGCATGCCAAGTTGCCAGAGCCAGGGACACCAAAATGATTCTGCCTCCTCTGAAAACCAAATGAATTTCCTCTTGTTCCCGATCATGGAATTATCACCTATAGTTATGTGCACTGCGGCTCAACACGATGCAATATATAGGAAAAGTAAACTAAGCAAGCCAGGATCCAGCCCTCAAGGCCTTATTGTCTGAATTTTGGGAGTGGAAAGAGACAAAGGGAGGAGGGAAGGAGGAGGAAGGGAGAGGGGGAAAGCAAATGCAACAAAGAGGGAGATGAGCAAATCTTGTTACATATACCTAGAGATGTCAGAAAATTGTCTAGAAATTTTTCCAGGAAATTTTCAGATGCTATATTTTTTCTGTGGAAAATTTTCTACAAGACATACATATATATTTACTTCCATCCATAACTATCTGGGTTCTCGTGTTGCAATAAATCCTTTCATGAAATAAAACAGAATGTTCAACTAGTTGTACTGTATCAGATTTTCCCAACTTGAAGTGATCAGTAGCACAGAGGCAAAAGCTGAAGTTATACCCCAGCAAAACAAAAGTCAAACTGCTGGTAAGAAATAGCAGCTGAAGCTCCCTGGTATGGTCTGTGCATGTATCAAAAATAAGTGTTCTTTCCAGTATAGTCTCTTTTGTACATACAATAAAAATATGTACAATTATCTTTAAATCACTACAAATATCCCAATAAAATAGTTTCCATATTAAAGTTTGAATTTGTCCAAATATCACATTTAAACCAAATATGCTAAAACGGATAACATCATTCAGAGGATGGAAAAAGTCTCCAGTTCTACTTTTTCTGGAAAACTCACATCTCTGCACACACCTAGATTTCATTTTGGCTGGAGATGAAAAACAATGAGGTTGAAGAATAAGCACCACGGGAAAGGTAGATTTCAGGGATGGACATGAAAGAAGAGAAGGGTGACATGCTGAAGATGTCTTGAAATTTCCAGGTATAATATGAAGTGGGCAAAAAAGGGAAAACTCATCTGGGTAATGGCAGAGTAAGAGGAGCAAAATAATGGAGGAGGGGCATTACAGAATCCTCAAGGGCAGCAAATTTAGCAGTGACGAGTGGCTGTTATAAGAGAGCTGTTGGAGACCAGCCAATTGTCTAGTTGGAAATTAACAGTGTTCCTTTGAAAAATTATCTTGACTGTTTGGGTCCTAGTGTGGTCTGTCCAACCTCACCTTCGTGCATACAAAAAAAAAAAAAGGCAGATGTTGGGGAGGGAGAAGAAGTAGCTTCTTTATAAAAGCAAAAAAAAGTGACAGAGTTTTTCTTCTCTTCAACATGGTTGCCAGTTTAGCACCATGTGGTGTTCATCAGGGAGCAGAAAAGGTCACACATGTACACAATCTACCTAGCTGATCATTTCTGAAGTGGGTTTCTGAATCTTATCTCATTTATTTGGCAGGAAGTTCTACACATCTCAGGGTAGCCTTCTCCCATGTAAGCGTAATAGCAGAAGCAAGCAACTGTGGGGACTCCGGTGGTTGATTTTGGGCCACATGACCCTTTAGAGGCCCCAAAAAGGAAGAAAGTAAAACTAGACATAGCCAGAAGTTCACTTCTGCTTTGAAAAAGAAGGATTTTTATTTAATGATCACCACCACCAGGGGAAGCTGCGGCCTACTTAAAAGGTGAATTCCTGAATTTCAGGAGAGGAAGTTCCACTTTCTTTTTCTAGTCAAGAGTCAGGAAGGAGTCAAGGGCTTTAAGAAAAACCTTGGGGGCAGGGTGTTGCATCAGGGTTGCACTTTGCCTATCCCTGCATTACAGTAATATATTGCATTGCTATTTCCACAGGCCGCTTCAAACTTCCCTTTAAAAGCAGACCCTAATCCGCTGTTCAGAGAGCTAGCATGGTATACTTGTTGGACTCTGGAAGCCAGAGTCTGAATCCCCACTTGGCTATGGAACTCCACTGGATGACTTTGGATAAGCCACACTCTCTCAGCCTCAAAGGAAGGCAAAGGCAAACTTGCCCTGAACAACTCTCACCAAGAAAACCCAGTGATAGGTTTGCTTTATAGGGTTGCCATTAGTTAGGAACAACTTGCAGACACACAAGAATAACAGCAAACCATTCTCACCTTTAAGTAAGTCAGGGTCAACATATCCCAGCACGTCAGCAACGCCCAGCTCTTGGCGAGTACAAGTGCCCCCATGAATCCGAAGCCAGGCAGGCTCTGCCAGTGCAGTACAAAGGGCAGTTATGGAGAGGGCACCGGGCAAGGCAGAAGCCAGGCTCCTTTCTGGCTGCTTTGGCAAGGCACTCCCATCCTGGCCTCTCCGTCTGCGCCCGCTGGGCAACACTGAGCCACTTGGGGTGTACATGTGGATGCTCTTTCCAAGGTCAGGCCAAATAATCCAATGGAACACAACTGCGGCTGGAAAAACACAGGAGCTTTGTGAGGTTATGTGTGTCCAGTATTGCCGACATTAATGAGCCCAGGTCAGGAGAAAGCTGAAGGCCTGCAGACAGAACACATGGTTAAATGTAGTACACTTTCTGACTGTTGAGGAAATCTGGAAAAAAAACAGTGGAGGATTCAAGCAACCAGGAGATGCAGAGTTATAAATAACTTTTTGTCTGTAGTAAGAAAGAACTGGACAGCCCACATGGAGTTCCAGACTAGGACACCAGAATCTGAATCCCCAGTCAGCCATAGAAACCCACTGTGTGACCTTGGCCAAGTCACACACTCTCAGCCTCAAGAGGTAACGAAGATGGCAAATCCCTTCTGAACAAATCTTGCCAAGAAAACCCTATGATAGAGTCACCATGAGTTGGAGTCAATTTGAAGGTAATATAACAGCAAAGTAAGAGCTGTCTCCAAGTAACCAAGGTAAGAAAGTCTGATTAAAAAAAATCCTTTTTTTTTTGTTGCTACAATTGACTAATCTGTGGTGGACAGGGTAGGAAATACATGCTGTGAATATTGGGACATTTAAACAGATGAAATAAAACAGTTTCCTAAACACTGAGATGCTGGAAACGTTCCTTCCACGGTGGTTGGTATTTAGGACAATGAAATGGAAGAGCTAATGCAGTCATGTAATTCTCAGGCCAGTCAGGT
Source organism: Iguana delicatissima (assembly GCA_948472985.1). NCBI lineage: Eukaryota > Metazoa > Chordata > Lepidosauria > Squamata > Iguanidae > Iguana > Iguana delicatissima. The sequence goes on from CAOKZL010003073.1 coordinate 123,463, forward strand.
GATTAAATCAAATCATGCCCAGTTTCCTGGAAAGCTGGTTTTTACAACTACTATGTATTTTATTTAATGCTTATATACAGCCTTTTAGTTATTTAGTGGATCCCTCAAGACTGCTGTCATCAAGAAAAAAAAAGACTTCAAGGGAGAAAACAGGCATACAGTCTTAATTCTTAGTCACCACCAGTGTATAATACTGAGGCAGCTGGCTAGTGGTATTAGGCAGTACTATCTTTCAGCCCTACCCAAAATTTCCCATTAGGCAAAGAGAATTGTGCTTTAGACACACACATCATGTGAGCCTACAGAACAGTTTTTAACAACAATGGCCCCTCAGCTGCACAAGGACAGAGAATACAAAGCATTCCCCTTGGGAACAACTGAACAAAAGGTTGTAGCAAAGCCTAACAAGCTACTGATACAACTGGCAAACCTTCTCAGGCCTATACTTCCTCCCTCTCTCCTTCTCTGCTGATTTCTTAACTGCATGTCCCTTAGACCTGGGCTCAGTTGTTGTGAAATGCTGTCTACACAGATGACTCTATACTGCTATTACGTTCGTTTGGCCTTGACGGGAATCTCTATTGGGACCTTCTTTACAAACACTCTGTTTGACTCAACTGAAGAGTTGCATAGCAGCTGAAAATAAACAAATCTATTGTGGTATAAGCTAAAGACTTATGGAATAGAATCCACTTCCTCTAGTAACAATAATAGTAGCAATACTAAATCTATACATTCTACAACAAAGATTTTCTCTGTGGCTCACAAACATCAACAAAAGAATGTACAATGTAGAATGATACAAAGAGAAAAACTAACACCACAGTTAGAAGGTAGATTTAAATCAAGAGGATATCATAAAGGGTAAACAATTTAAAAGGCATGGGTTAAAAAAAATCACAAAGATGTCATGAGATATATCTGTCTCGAAAGGCCTTCTCAGAATCAATGTGCCACTACCAAAGAGGTCACCACCTTGCTCTCTTTCTCTGCCTGTCCTACCTCACAGAGTATTGTTGTGAGGATAAAATGGGGAGGAGGGGTGCTACAAGCAGAATGTTGGTTCTCTGGAGGAAAGACAACACATTAAAGCAGCAAACAAATTAATAAAACACATACGTAATTATTAGGCCAAACTGCCCAGGCTCAGTTTGCAATCTTGCAACTTCACTGTGGGCCAGAGTGACAATGCAGTTCTAGCCTTGGGCTGGACCTTAGGGGATCCACGTTCAAGTCCCCACTGAGATATGAAACTCACTGGGTGTCTTTAGGCCAGTCACTCTGTCTCAGCCTGATCTACTTCATATGGTTGTTGCCAGGAAGACAAAGTGGTGAGGAAGAGGAAAGCCATGAACACCTCAAGCTTGCTGGGTGAAAGCTATCTGTTGTTGTGCACTTTCAAATCATTTCTGACTCAAGGCAACCCTAAGGTGAACCTATCATGAGATATTCTTGGCAGAATTTGTTCAGAGGAACAGCACTTGCCTTCCTCTGAGGCTGAGAGAGTGTGATTTGCCCAAAGTCACCCTGTGGGAGAGGAGATTCAAACCCTGGTTTCCCAGTCTCCTCATCCAACGCTCAAACCACACCATGCTGGCTCTTCATGAAGGTAGCACATCAAAGTAAATAACTAAACCCAGGTATAATGCAATCAAACTAATCACCTCTAGTTAATAATGCTGCAGCTTTATTCTGGATCAACTGCCATTCTCCTAACTGTTCCTTTTTTTAAAATAGGCAATTCCTCTTTCTACTCTCCTAGTCTGGTAAGGAGACTTGCCCGCTTGGGAAAAGAGCTGCCCCACAAGCCACTCCCACTTATGCACAGCCTCACCATACTACCTGGAACAGACCTGATATCTTCCTATTTTAGAAGCTATCACCAGAGAATCCCAGGGAGAATCCCATCATGAAACCCTGAAGAATCACAGCTGCCAATCAGACCTACCAAGACTTGGATAGAATAACAAAGGGGCTGACTCAGCAGCAAGGCAGTTTCCTGTTTTCCTGGTCAGAGGACCCAGACTGAATCCTCACCATACGCAGGTAAGGCTAGGAAAACAATCCCGGCTGAAATCCTGGAGAGCCCTAGCTGCGTGTAAAATATAACAACATAACCATTCCCACAAGGTCCAACTCAAGATAATGCAGCTTTCTGCTTTCCTATGTAGAGGTTTCCAGGTTCACCCCGGCATCTCAAGGTGTTGTTTGCTGTTGTCGATGAGGTGTGCCTTCAGGTCATTTCTGACCTAGGGCAGCCCTCAGGCAAACCTGTTGCGGGGTTTTCTTGGCAAGACTTGCTCAGAAGAGATTTGCCGTACCTTTCTTTGAGGCTGAGAGAGAGTGACTTGCTCAAGGCTTCCCTGGCCAAGCGAGAATTTGAACCCTGCTCTCCAAAGTTGCAGCCCAACCACCAAACTGCTACACCATACTCTAAGGCCGGGGGGTGGGGTGGGAAGCTTTGCCTGAAAGCCTGGAGAGCCAAGCTGCCTGTCAGAGCTGGCCCTATCAGTCTAGCAGCCGGACCAAGGGGCCGCCTCAGGACAAGGGCAGCTTCAGCTGTCCCTCTGAAGAAGGTTCTGAACTCCCTTCCTGACAAATTCCAGGTAGGCCTGGGGAAAGGATCCTGCCCAAAACCTTGGAGAGCCACCGCTGAGAGTCTGGCTCAGGACCCTGTCCCTGTTCTCTCGTGCAGAGGGCCCCAAAATCCCTCCTTGGCCTCCCCAGGGGCCGCGAGAAGCGACCTGGCCCCCGCTGCCTGTCAGACTTGACAAACGGGGTCCGACCCGGGATAAGGGCAGGTCCCTCTTCTCCCGCAGAGGCGGGCCAGGTTCAGTCCTCCGCGTCTCCGAGGAGAACCAGGGAAGGATCCTGCCTGAACCCCCAAAGAGGCATGGCTGAGCTGAGGAGACCAGCAGAAACGCGGACCGACCGAGGGCCCGACTCCCCCGCCAGCCCCTCCGTGGAGGACGGGGATCCCCCCTGAAGAGGGCCGCGGCTGCCTCGGGACAGCCCTCTCCCACACAAAGGGGAGCCGAGCGGGCCGGCCCGAGCTCTCCTGCCCCACCCCCGCTTCCTCAACGCCGCCGCCGCCCGGCCTCTTCGCGGGCCCCGGAGCCGCGCCTCGCCTCACCCTTCGCCGCCCTCAGGGGCTCCAGTCCGGGCCGCCCGCCTCGCCGCCAACGGCTCTCGGAGGGGCCGCCGCCGCCGCCGCCGCCGCCGCCGAGCCCGACCAGAGCCCGGCCCTTCCTCCGCCGCCGCCGCCGCCGATCCCACGGCACTTCCGTTTCCGCCTTCCTCCGCCCGCCCTGGTCGCGCGCGTGACGTCACCACGCCGGGAGGGAGGTTGAGAGAGGAGGAGGAAAGAGGAAGACGGCGCCTGGCGTCGTGACGTCACGCAGGGCTCTCTCGGGAGGATTTTCTGCGCTGCTTTTGTTATACAGCGTTACAGTTCCCCAGATAAAAGCTCACATGAATGAATAAATAAGTAGACAGATAAGCAAAAACGTCTTCCCGAGAAAATAGGGCGAAGAAGGAAAATGTGGGGAAGGCACCTTTAAGATTAACGGGCGCGGTGGTTTAGCAAGGCATCTTGAGAGTTGTAGTTTGTACAGCAAGAATAACCCTAGTGCCGGATGCAAGAGTTTACTACGGATCCCAGCAGGCACAGCGGCCGGCGCCCCTTCCTTCCCTCCCTCCCTCCCTCCCTCCGGAGAGGTTGAGGTGGAAACTAGTCCGCCCGTGCCGCCTAGTGCGCAAGCGCAGACAGAGGCGCCGAGGGCGAAGCGGAGCAGGTAGACGGCGCGGCTGTTTCCCTCGCTTTGTCCGGAGTGGCGGTCGGGCGCCGGCGCTGGCGCCGTTTCCAGCCCTTGGGAGCCTTCGGGGGAGGCCCGGTGCCGCGCTTGTCGTCTTAAAAGACCGAGGCTGCCTCGCTGAGGGACAGCTGCCCCCACCCCAGACGTTTCTGGAATTGCGGCGCTCAGAATCCTCTGTTCCAGGCCCGGTTTGTTGGGGCTGATGGGAATTAGAGTCAGCACACCTGGCGCGCCAAAGGGGCACCTCCCCCGCCTTGTCTGCTTGTACGGCGGCGGCGGCGGCTCCTTGCTGTGGTTTATCGCTAAAAGGTCCTCAGAGCCCCCAGCAGCGAAGCACAGAGGGGAGCTCTCGCCCCTTTCCGTGCTGGGCGCGAGCTCATCGTTTTGCCAAATTTGCCAGTATTTTGTTCCTGGAAACTTCTGGGAACAAAACGCGCCATTTTTCCCCTCAGCGTTTGCCCTTACAGTGGGGTTTTATCGTCCCCTCGCCCGCCTTGGGTCTGTTTAGGGGCATTAAAACAGGAGGAGAAGCCACCGCTTTCAGTATTCGGTTTGCCTCCTGGGTAGAGGAGTAGGGGCTTGTATGGCGCGGGGGGAGGAGGTACTAAGGCTGTTTCCGCACTAGGCTGCTATAGCGCGATGATTCCACTTTCAACCTCCTCTGGAATCCTGGGGTTTGCAGTTTCGGGAGGGGCCGGCCGGCCCCTCCCGAAACTGCAAACCCCAGGATTCCAGAGGAAGTTGAAAGTGGAATCATCCCGCTACAACAGCCTAGTGCGGAAACAGCCTTAGACCCACAGCTGCCTCACCTCCAGGGATGTAGCTGCGTGGTCTAACATAGGTGGGCCACGTGGCGTTGCGTTACGCTCCTAGACTGTGAGTTCACCCAGCTTGTTTGCACTCTCGTTCAGGAAATGCATGAATTACAGAATGAAAACCCTAGTTAAAACCACTAATGCAAAAACATTTTAAATGGTATTTAATTATTTAAATCGTTTTCCCTTTTAGAGGTGCTTCCAGCCTTCACTTTGAATGGCCTAACCCTTTTCTTTGCTGCTTTCCCTAGGTTCTCTTGCCAGCATGAAGGATTCCTTGACGCTCTTGTCTCACGTCCCTGCACACCCAGACTCCCGGTGTTGGTTCCTAGCCTGGAACCCGACAGGGACCCTCTTAGCTTCCTGTGGTGGGGACCGTAGCATCCGCGTATGGGGAAAGGAAGGTGAGCTCAAAAGATTAGCACTCCCCTGGGACCTGGCTCAGTTGCAGGAGATCAAAAAACATCCAAGTCTTTGGTCAATACCTTCAGTTGAAAGTTAAGAAAAGCTCTGCTCCTTGAGTTTCCTTGACTGTAATTTTTGTGTTTTTTTAAATCTAGACCCTAGTTGGTATTCAGTTAATCTGATGCGTGCTCACCTGGGTAGATTCTGATTAATTATAGTTAGCCCTCCATGCATTGTTTAATGTAAATATACCAGTTTTTCAAAAGCAGAAGTAGATTTCTAACCTCTTCTCCTTTTGACAGTCTGTGTGTCCCATAGAGGTTCCGAGAGGCAGGAAATGGCCCCCAAAGCATCAGCAATTGCCCATCCTTGGCTTGCGGCAAAAAGAATGTGCTAACACTTCAGTGAAGTTGAATGGGAGTTGACAAGGATAATTCAGGATCTCAGGGGGATCCTTTTGCTTCCATTTGATATTTGTTAGAGTCCTGTTGCTTTTAAAATTACTTTGTGGCAGCTGATAATTCTCTAAGGATTTTAAGTGGATCTCAGCCAATGGTTAAGATGTAGCAACAAGGTGCCTGTTGAATTTGGCTTCCCTAATAATAGGACACAACGTGAGATGGCATAACTCTTTGCAAAAGTTTATAAGGCTAGGAAAGCAGAAGGCTGTAGGAAAAGAAAAAGACCACATTCCATGTGAATTGCTTCAGTGAAGGAAGCCATGGCTGCCCTTAGTCTGCGTGACTTCAATAGGACTGTTGATGCCACCATATGTTGAAGTTGGCTTGGTAGCTAATAACAAAGAACCCTTTGGGTGACATGGTGGGGAGAAGGACTTCCAGGGAACCTCAGGGATCTTATGCACCCCTTCCCACTTTCCTTTCCAAAACAGGTGATGTCTGGGTATGCAAGTCCGTGTTGGGCGAGGGGCACCAGAGAACCATCCGCAAGGTGGCCTGGTCCCCTTGTGGAAATTATCTTGCATCAGCCAGCTTTGATGCAACAACCTGCATTTGGAAGAAGAACCAAGAGGATTTTGAGGTAACTGATGTAAAGTTGGAACTAAAAGATCCTCAAACTAGCCTCTATTTTTTTTTTTTTTTTTTTTGCTTGCTTGCTTGCACTTTAACAACATTTTAAAGGGAATCAGCTCAGTTGAACCGAAGGTAGAAGCTTGCCAGTCTTAACTGACCTTTGGCAATAGAAAGATTAGGCCATTGAAAGATGGGGATGTGTTGTAATTTTGGACATAAAGGCATGAATAACTATGCTCATGTATAACTGCCGAAAGGAATGTTGGAAGTCACTTTTTTCTTTTTTTCTTCATTTTTGTTTAATTTGTCTTCTGTACTTTTTAATTTCTGTTGTATTTTAGTTTTCTATTTTTTTCTTTTTGTCTCTAATCTTTGTAACTTTTAAAGTATTAAAAAAGTTCTTAATAAAAATTGTTTTTAAAGAGGTAAAAAGGGGAAATGCTCTCTTTCAGTGTGTTGCAACCTTGGAGGGCCATGAGAATGAGGTGAAGTCCGTGGCCTGGGCCCCCTCCGGCACCCTGCTGGCCACCTGCAGCCGAGACAAGAGTGTCTGGGTTTGGGAAGGTGAGAACTGGAAAAGGGGCTGGGGTCAAGAGAGCGGGAAGGAAGGAGCCAGCATCCTCTGTTCTGGGTTACTCTTTATTTCTCATGGGAATTGTGGAGGCAGGGGGGAACTTGTCTCCTCTCTGAGCTGGGCTTATGTGCACTGCCCCCCGCCTTCACTCTGTTGCAGTGGATGAAGAGGACGAGTATGAGTGCATGAGCGTCTTGAATTCGCACACACAGGA